>JAHTLZ010000122.1:777424-807419 GCA_023846285.1 Phrynocephalus versicolor
TCATCATCATCATCATCATCATCATCATCATCATCATCATCATCATCATCATGAAAAACTTTATTTTTATGCCACCTTTCTCTCCAAAGGGACCCAAGGCGGCTTATAACAATAATTCAACATGACAATATTAAAAAATACCAAAGACAATATTTTAAAACAATAATAGACTATAAAAACATGACTAAAACAGCAGTAGCAGCAGGATTTAAAAGGCCTCCAGCTGATAAAACTGAATATTAAGATGTTATAAAGAAAGAATTTTTAAAAGGTTTGAGGCTCAGAAGGCTTGCCTAAATTTAAAAAAAAGTCGTGGTCTCACTTAAATGTCTCCAGGGAGGAGGCAGTTCTTAGTTCAAAGAGGAGGGAATTCCATAATATTGGTGCCACTACTGAGAAGGCCTGCCCTGTTTCTTGCCACCGCCCCATGCACCTCCCCGGGCGGTAGCACTCGTAGAAGGGCCTTCTCTGATGACCTAAGGGGATGGACTGGATTATATGGAAGTAGGTTGGTTTCTCAGATACCCTGGTCCCAAACTGTATAGGGCTTTAAAGGTCATAACCAGCATCTTGAATTGGGCCCAGAAATGAATGGGCAGCCAATGTAGTCACTGCAGAAGTGGCCTAACAGAGTCAAAACACCCAGGTCCAATAACTATCTTATCTTCACCTTGGTGCAAGATTATGATATTATTGATTACCACTTCTTATCACAAGTAGCTATCACATGTTTGGCTGGAGTTAAAGCAAGGACAAAGCAAAAGGGGCACATCCTGATGTTGCAAAACTGCATCTCCCATCAGCAGCAGCCAGCCAAGATGGGCACCAACCTGGTTCGTCCCAGTTCATTAAGGCAGCAGCACACTTACTGCTGTGCCCCCTCACTTCCTCAGATTTGCCCAAGACAGTTTGCTAGCTTCCAGCAGCTTCTCAAATGATCTTCCCCTCCCAGCTACAGCTGTCTTCCTTGCCCTACCATTTTGGCTGATTGCCCATGTAGACAAAATGGTAGGGCAGAGAACTCTGTGCTCTGCTTGGCAGTGGATGATAGTTGAGAAGCTATCAAACCGGACTGGGTGTGTGACTAAACCAGCTAAGGTGACAGAGGAGGGAATAGGAGCATTTTACTGTGTATACCTCCAAGATCGATCTGTCCCTAGTTATTTCTGGAAATTAACTAGCAATGGTTTGTTTGGTGTGTTTTTTAATGTAATGCTTCACCTCAGAATGCATACTGTATATTGGCTGTAACCTCCTAATTTATAGGAGGTTATATTTGTTATATTTGTTCATTTTGATAGTTAATATTTTATGGTTGTGTTTATTGTAAACCGCCCAGAGTTCCTTTTGGAAGACTGCCAATATATAAATGTATAAATAAAAATAAATACATAAATGAATAAATAATTTGGTGTCTCATTAAAGGATAGTGCCTGACACTCTGGCGCCCTATGCTTCCTTGCAGGACAGAGACGTAAGGGGGGAGCAGGCTTATCTCACTGTAGAATCAACTTGCTGTCCCTGTAATGCCACCATGCTGCACAGACAATAAGGCACTAAGTGGGAGCTTCAGCTGGGACAGTGGGCAGGGCTTTTTGCAAGCAGTCCTGGAGGGGTAATGTGTCTGATTCTCCGGATGTGCATTGAAGTCTTATTTTCCTACTATTTCTTGCTTTACCTGTCTAATTTGTTTTTGTCCCATTCCCCGCCCCCATTAAGGACAGTTAAACAACCATCTCTTCCCATGTCCAGCTGTAATACAGAGGAAAGATGAGTGGCTGGGGCAAGAGATAATGAATAGGCTGGCACAGGCACTACCCCAGGCACTGTTCCAACCTAGCACTTCTTAGTACAGTAACCTCCCTGCCATTTTGTGGTTCAGCTACTGCGGTCCCACTATATCGCGGGATTGCAGTACCTGCCCGAGCTCCAGCTGATTAGCGCTGGGGTGGGGGGAGAAAAACCTTTATTTTCCCACCCCACGCAAATGAGCTGAAGTCTTGGGGCAGCTCAGGTGGGCAGCAGCAGGTGATCAGATCCCCCAATGTCACCTACCTGCATTCCTCTGAGAAGGCTCTTGACAGCACCGGCAGGCGGCAGCGATCAGATCCTCCACCGCCACTGGCCCACGCTGCTCTGAGAGGTTTTGGAGCAGCCTGAATGGGTGCCATGGGGGATCTGATCACCCCTGCCCCCCAGGCCCCACCCAACCCACATCTGCATATCATGGATTTTCAGTCATCATGGGTCAGGTGGGTCCCTAACCCCCGCGATAGGCAGGGGGTTACTGTACCTGATGGTGAGAATAACAACTCTGGCAAAGTGATTTTCTGGCTAAAAGTAAAGGCAGAAAGGCAGTTTCATCTTCTGTTGCCAGTGGTCGCCTGCTTAAAATGAAGCCCTAATTTGTATGAAAAATATGGTGCACTGGCACCATTAAGTCTTATGCTTGGTTAGGATTTGTCTACCAGCAAGCTTGGTTCCTAAGTCTTGCACTGACATAACTGCTAACAAAGTGCGAAAGAACCACACTGCTATGCCTTACTTGCTTTTAAAAACCTGTCATCGCTCTTCCTGCAATGTTCTGATTAGGGTAATGTTGAAATGCTTGTAAGCATGATGTTTCATTAGTCTCTGCGTATGTGTGGATGGAGGTGGCTTGACTTTCTCGGTGCTGTCAGATGCCAACTTTGACTTTCCAGAATGGCTCCAAAACGATGGTACAAGGAATCTATCTATCTATCTAGCTAGCTAGCTATCACCACTGTAACTTTTACGTAATATTTATATAGCTGATCTGTTTCGTGCCCTAAATTCTGATTATTTTTTTTAACAGTCAATTGATGCAGTCTAGAACGACTATAACGACACAACACATACACACACAGAATAGGGCTCTTTAAAATAAAAAGGGCTTCTGTACTTAATTTTGTGTCATGGTCCTGATGATTGTCATGGGATTTAGGCATGCCTATCTTATTTGAGATTATGGACAAACCAAAATACATTTCTGAAACCTATGAGTAGAGATGGGCATGAATTGAAAAAATGATGCTTCGTTTTTTTGTTTTTCGTTGCGGGTCCCGTTTTGGTTCGTTTTCTTTTTTCATGAATTTTTTGAAAAAAAATTGTTTTGTTTTTTCATTTTTCGTTTTTCATTTTTACCCACTTTTTGCGTGATTTAAAGCATATCCACATGCGGGTGTCCCCCAACGCGCCAGACCAGAGGGAAAACGCTTTAAAAATGATGCTGGCAGAGACACAGTATAGACTAGGTACGCAGGGAGGCTGCAAAGGCAGGGGTGGGCATTGCCCAGGGCGTAAGACAGCTGCAGAGTGACTGCACTGTGGGGCAGGGGAGGGTACTCACTGAGAGGTACACACACACACAGGGAGGTTGCAAGATAAATCTCTTCTTTCTCTCCCCTAACAGCCAGGCTGCAGCCAGCAGGAACACAGAGACACAGACCTGCCTGGCTGGCCTAAAGTAACGAGTCGCAGAGACAGCAATCCCACCCTAACTCCCACTGCAGACTGCAAGGAGGACGGGGGCTGCCAGAGCTTTATATGCCCTCTGTGGCTGCCACACCTACCCAGACTGCAACCTGGGCATGCTATTGGTTGAAACTGTCCAAGAATTTACATGATCCCATCACATGGCTTGCATCAATTTTGTGGCTGGAATCCATTTTGTGTCATCCTTAAAGGGAAAAGAAAAATACATCACGATGGGAGAAAGACAAAAACAAACGTTTTAAGGACCGCTACCCCCTGGTAGGTAATAATTTCAAAGAATTATTGCTGCATTTTTACAGATGTCCAGGGCATTTTAATGCCCCCCCCAATCAGTATTAGGCATCTGGGAGCCATTTTGGGTCGATGTCCCCTAACTCCCCTTAAAGGGAAAAAATACAACGATCTCAGAAAAAACATAAATGCACGTTTTAAGGAACCCACCCACCCCCGGTAGGTATTATCAGGCAGGATAAATAATTATAGCTGGGTTTTTATGGCTATTCAGGACGGTTTTTTAACATTTAAAAACAGCTCATTTCATTGCGTGTCGCCATTAACAAAAACGAAATGTTACAAACCTAATTTTTGTGGTTCTGTTTAGTTCATTCCAATTTCATCACAATTTTTGTTATTCATTTCATTACGTAATGAAATGAATAACGAATAACAGAATGATTTTTTTTTTTGTTTCTTGCCCATCTCTACCTATGAGCATCATTGCCAAAGAAACACTTAATGATTCCTTGGAAAATGTGTACGTATTTTCCATTATGTGTTGTTGTTGCTGCTGCTGCTGCTGCTGCTGTTGTTGTTGCTGCTGCTGTTGTTGTTTAAATGAACCCTTGTCAGTACAAATTTCTTCTATGGGCTCTGTGTAAACTGATTATAATTCAATTAATAAATGTAGTAAAACAAGTCTTATCAGGAAGCAATTGACTATAACAAATGTTCTAAGAAGGCATGATTCACAAACTGTGTAGTAATTACTTGCTTGGAGCTTATCATTTGTGTTTCTTGTTTCCAGAATTAATTTTTTAAAATGGTGAGGTGAGGGTTTGGCTGAACTGCTGTAAACAGCTGTTATAGGGAGGGGGAATGCAAGAGCGACTAAAACTTTGTTCAGGGGTTCAGTACATGGTTGCCCTGCATGCATGAGCAAAGTGAGCATGCTAGGTTCACATCTCTTTAGTTGATCTTGTCATGAGGAGAGTATGATAGCCCAAAGGAGAATGTGCCCTTTATGCATGCAGCCTTTCTAAATAATTCAGAACTTGAGTTTTCAGAATTCGTTTTTGGGTGGAGGAGTATTTTGTAACCATGTATGCTATTTTTCAGCAGGTTGACTGGGAGGGAAATTTCACAGGTGAATGTCAATTAGAGATGGGCACGAAACACCAAAATGGCATTTTGTTTCATTATTCATGATTCTGCCCCTGTTTTGTTTCGTTTAAATACGAAACGTTTTTTAAAAAAATCATTTTGTATTTTGTTAGTTTCATTTCTTTTCTTTTTTTACTTTTAACTTATTTATTTTATTTTTAGTGTGGTCGGTGCTTTTTATTTTTATTTTTTTATTATTATTTTTAAAGTCCCCAATGCCTTTTTAAAACAGCTGAGAGGCACTGGCTTGGGGCCAGCACCAAGCATCTGAGTCCCTTTATAAATATATATATCATATATATAGAGATAGATAGATAGATAGATAGATAGATAGATAGATAGATAGATAGATAGATAGATAGATATTATTTTATTTTATTTTTTTACTCCCACCTTGACCAGCTGGCCCGCGGACTGGACTGATTTTTTAAATTTTTTGCAAAGGCTGAAATGTATTGGCAGAAACACAACATAATTAATGTTCTTAATTTGAACAAGGTACAGCTTTTTATACAATAAATAAATTTTGTATAAATCTAATTTATGTTAGATTTACAAAACTGGACTTTGTTAATAAGCACAATAACCATTTTAAACAAAGGGTTAGTTCATCTTCTTTAACCAAATAAAATTTGTGGAGCATAGATGTGGCTTATTGGAAGCCTTTAAGTGAACATACTCCCTAACCGTGGGCTTTAGATAAAATCACAGAGATGTTGAGTGAACATAAGAACATAAGAGCCATTCTGGATCAGGCCAAAGGCCCATTTAGTCCAGCTTCCTGTGTCTCACAGTGGCCCCGACAGATGCATCTGAGAGTGCAAAAGACTACAGACCTGTTTCCTGATTCCACTCCCTTGCATCTAGCCCTTGAAGTACCCCGGTTTTAAGACTGGAGATTACACATCTCCAACATGGTTTGTAACCTCTGATGGCCTTTCCTCCAGGAATCTGTGTAATACCCTTTTGAAGGCATACAGGCCAGATGCAATCACCACATCCTGTGGCAGGGAGTTCCACAGACTAACAACACACTAGGTAAAAAATATTTTCTTTTGTCTGTTCTCACTCTCCCAGCCCTCAATTTGAATGGATGTCCCCTAGTTCTGGTATTTTGTGAGAAGAGCGTCGCTCTATCCACTTTAATCATGCCCTGCATTATTTTGTATGTCTCATTCATATTCCCCCCTCAGGAACCTTTTTTTCTGGACTAAAGAGTCCCAAATGTTTTAGCCTTTCCTCATAAGGGAGACCCCCTGCCCAGTAATCATTTTAGTCACTCTCCTTTGCTCCTTTTCCAGTTCCACTATGTCTTTTTTTGAGATGCGGTGACCAGAATTGTACACAACACTCCATGTGCAGCCTTAAGATCGTTTTGTACAATGGCATTATAATGTTATTTTATTTTCATTCCCCTTTTTGATCATCCCTAGCATGGAATTGGCCTTCTTCACCGCTGCCACACACTGGGTAGATACCTTCATTGAGCTGTCCACCAACACACCAAGATCTGTTTCCTGTTCTGTCACAGATATCTCAGAGCCCATGAGTTGATAGAAAAAGTTTTGATTTTTTTGCCTCAATATGCATTACTTTACATTTTGCTACAGTGAAACACATTTGCCATTTCACAGCCCACGCCCCCAGTTTGGAGAGATCCTTCTGGAGCTCTTCACAATATTCTCTGGTTTTTACTACATGGAAAAGTTTTGTATCATCTGCAAACTTGGCTACCTCACTGCTTATCCCTGTCTCCAGGTCATTGATGAACAGATTGAAAAACACTGGTCCCAGGACAGATACCTGGGGCACACCACTTTTCAGTTCTCTCCATTGTGAAGATTTCCTATTGACACCTACTCTTTGTTTCCTGTGTCTCAAACAGTTCTCAGTCCATAAGAGGACCTACCCTCTTATCCCCTGACTGTGCAATTTTCTCAGCAGCCTTTGGTTAGGGAGTGTGTCAAAAGCCTTCTGAAAATCCAGATAGACAATATCCACCGGTTCACTCAAATCCACATGCCTGTTGACCTTTTCAAAGAATTCTAAAAGGTTTGACAGGCAAGACTTACCCTTATGGAAGCCATGCTGGTTTTCCCTATGCAAAGTTTGTTCTTTTATGTGTTTGATTTGGTTAAAAACCGTAAATAAAGATTCATTCATTTCATTCATTCATTCATTCTTTTATGTGTTTTAAGATTTTCTCTTGGATGAGGCTTTCCACCATCTTCCCTGGGACAGACGTAAGGCTAACTGGCCCATAGTTTCCCGGGTCTCCCCTCCTTCCTTTTTAAAAAATTGGTGTGACATCCACTATCCTCCAGTCGTCCGGCACTGTGGCCATTTTAAAAGACAAGTAGCATATTACCGTTAAGATATCCGCAATTTCATTTCTCAGTTCCTTAATAATGCATGCCGTCTGGGCCCGGTGACTTATTGATCTTCAATTTATCAATTAAACCTAAAATATGCTCTCTTTTAACCTGTATTTGATTTAATTCTTTAGTTAAGAGGGGCGGTTTTGGTAGAGGAATCTGCCCAAGGTCTTCTGTCATGAAGACAGATGCAAAAAACTCATTTAATTTCTCTGCAATTTCCAAATCCTCCTTTACTTCCCCTTTTCCTCCCTCAACATCCAGAGGGCCAACTGGTTCTCTGACAGGTTTTCTACTTCTAACATATTTAAATAAGCTTTTATTATTTCCCTTTATATTGCTAGCCCTGCATTCCTCAAAATCTTTCTTTGCCTCTCTTATCATCTTCTTACATTTCTTTTGCTAGAGTTTGTGTTCCTTTTTATTTTTCTCATAGGGTTTTTGTGTCTGATTTGCTTGACAGTCTTCTCCCGACATAAATGGCAAAGGAGATTGCAGCATGGTCACTGTTCCCCAGAGGCTCAGTGACATTCACATCCCTGACCAGATCCTGAGTATCACACAGTATTAGATCCAGAGTTGCCTGTTCTCGGGTGAGCTCCATGACGTTGCTCTAAGGCACAGTCATTCAGCATGTCGAGAAACCTGGTTTCTCGTTCTTGCCCCGAACTTGCATTGGCCCAGTCAATGTGGAGATAATTGAAGTATCCCATGATTACTATTCTGTTCCTCTTAGACACCTCCATGATTTGTGTCCTCATTTCAAGCATGGAAGCTAAAATGTAAAACATTCTTTACAGGAGATTCACCAGCCAAAAATTATTTTTCCAAGATTCAACAGCAACAGTTGGGCAAATGGCCTTACCAATCACTGACAACAGGAGCAAGATGACTCAACTTGAACTATTTTTTGCTGCCTTGCTACACAGCAAAATGGAACCCTGATCCTGAAACAGTTCTTAAGCTACAGATTGAGACCCTGTGCAGTGCTGTCAAGCCTAGCCTAAATTAGGCGACCCATCTTACAAAGACCTTTACTGTTCTTTCTTCCATTCAATGCATTGAACTAAATATATTATCAATAATGTAATGATGTCTCAAATCATCCTGTCAAAATCAAGGTCCTGGCAAATGATAAAGTCCCTTTCAATGTATGAACGCAACATATGTGTGACCGAAAGGTTATTTTAACCTGCTCTGATAGAAATACAATTGCCTGCCTCTTCTCTTTTCTTCTTCTTCTTCTTCTTCTTCTTCTTCTTCTTCTTCTTCTTCTTCTTCTTCTTCTTCTGAAAATATTATGTCAGATAAATAATGAAAAGGAAGGCAATGGGGATGAATTAAAATTGAAGTTACTTTTTAAAAAAATATATACTCCAACAAAAAAAGTTAATATCTCTAAAGGCTATCACAACAAGACAAGGCAAAGCAAAACCAATCTTGAAAAAACACATTGACTTTCATATCACGTAGACAAGTATAAACATTTTTCTTGAAAAACCAATAAACATCCACAATATGTGGAACTCCAAATATATCTCCCATAATCTGTTACCATGGCTAGATAAGCTCATATCTCAGTATATGACATTGCTGAAGTTGCATCCCATGCTATTGCCATGCCATTTGAATTGTTTTGAGATCAGTTTTGAAAAACCTCCTTCCTCATTAGATGATTTTTGTGTAATATGACATATGTTGTACACCTTTGAAATCAATTATTTTTGACCTAACACTGTCTAGAAACTGTATGGCTAATTAACAGGGTGAACCTGAAACTCCCTCTGCTGCTACTCGTTAAAGAGTTCAGTAGAACCGTTGAACAACTTAGGATAGGCCAACACAAGAGAGAGTAAGACAGCTGCCCATATGGTCATGATTATTCATATTTTGTTTCTGCAAAAGATAACAAATAAGAATTTTAATGGTTGGAAAAGACATCTTGCTGATTTATAAGATTATGAGAACATCTAATAATGGAATAATTCAAGCAACACATTCTGATCAACACTGCCTAGAAGAAAATTCAAATCTGGCACCACACTTTTGTAGTAGTCAAGATATGATTCATCACTAGAACTTTGACTTCCCTCAAGCAGCAGCTGTAGAGTTGCAGTTTTGCTGTAGAAATAGCTAAGTCTTATGTTCCCAGCACCCTAGCTTCATGGAGTAGTAGCCCCACCTCTGTTGCGTATCTGAGATTATGGGCATGGTCATATGGAGAACACAGTCTTTCACGTATCCTGGCCCTAGACTATTTGTGAGACAATCCTGTGCGTAAACTAATAACTTGATTTCTGCTCCAAAAACAATGGAAGCCAATATATTTGGCTCAAAGTCATTAATACATGTTTTCAAATGTCACAGCAGACAGCAGTCTCTCAAATATGTCTTACACCATTGCTGTGGACATTTCAAGAAAAGCCCACAGGGAGTGTGTTGGCAGGAATATGATCAAGAACTAAGGTGGAGAGATAGGCAGGATATTTCTCAACGCCATTTGCAGGGAATTATACATCTGCTTGGGAATACCCTGAAGCAAATGGTGAGCCACTGTGTGAGACACAAATGCGGGACTGGATGGGCTGTGGCCTGTTCCAGCAAGGCTGTTCTTATGTTCTTATGTAAGACATGGCTTTTGTTTTCCCTTGATCCTTCAGAAGGAAAGAATATAAGGAATTTTTACTAACCCTTCATTCTCATTGATTAGCATAGCTTCATTCAATGTGGTGCTGTGAAGAGAGATTTTTATCAGGTTCTTTGCCACCAAATAAAATGAGGCAGGAAATATAATTGGGTTTTTTTCCTGTCATCTCCATGATTTAAAAAAAAAAAGCCTCTTTCCCTTTGAAAACTACATAAATGGAGAAAAAAAGGAGACAGTGAGAAAGCGACCATCTAGTTGATTGTTTAAAAAGACACAAATAACCCCCAAGGCTTCAAGGCCATACAGTAAATAAGCTGCCACAGTCACTTTTCACATTTCCCTCCTACACTGAAGTATGAGTGGTGTTCAAGCATTGCTTGCACAAATTTGCTACAATTATGTAAAAAAAGCCCCCACACCTACAAGCATTTTCCCGTCGAGAGCATCAAAAATATGTCATCCTCTAAAAGTGATGCAAAGCTTTTCTGGTGTCATTGCCTTCTGCTTCAACCTCTGTCCATGCAATGGTTGTTGCTTGAGTCTTGGAACTGTCCTTTTGACTGTCTGACCTCTCTTTCCTTTTGCTTCTATTGGTAGGCCGATATTCTCAGGGCCTGCCTATCAGCCTCACTTCCTTCTATGATTCTAGGATTCTAGGATTCTAGGATCCTAATTCTCTAAGGAGTAGACATGCACTTGCTTTTCTCCGGTGTTTCCACCAGGGCATGTCTATATTAGTTTGGATTTTCTGGCCTCCTAAATTTAATTTTCTCAGCAAAGCTCCCTTTTTTATATATAAATGCTTCCCCAGCTTTATTGTGGGGCTGACACCCCAGGTGTTTATTGCAGTCCTTACTCTGCAATATTAAAACCTTAATTTCTTTTCTATTTTACCATGTGAATATTGCCCACATAAAAGGAAGTGACTGTGACAATGCCTACACATCTTTACGATTGGTTGCTACTATAGATTCCAAACTCACTTGGTTAGCCTGCATTGTGGCCTTGAGGATTCTTCTGTCCTGCTTTTAACCAGCATCATCGGCGCCAAGAGAAATAACTCTCTGAATGGCAGGTGTGGAGCTTGCAAAGGTTTGTTTAGGGACTCCAACTCCCAATTACCATGTTGGCTGGAAGAAGGATACACTGTTATGCATTTGTAGTTATGTGCCATCATTTGGTGATCTCATGAATGAGTCATCTTCTGTTCAACTCTTGCAACCTGAAGCTTCCAGTTTCTTTAGGAAGTCAATCCATCTTGCATTTGGTCTTCCTCTCTTCTTGCTACCTTCAACCTTTCCCACTATTATTGACCCCCTCCCCCAAGATAATCCCATCTTCTCTTCATGTGCCAACAGCAGGACAGACTCATTTTCTCTCTACCTGTATTTCCAGCTTGATTTGATCTTGGGCCCACTTTTTCATCTTTCACACAGTCAAGGGTATATACAAAGCTCTCCTCTAGCATCATGTTTCAAGCAAATCATATTTTTTCTTGTCATTTTTCTTTGCTGATCAGCTTTCTCACCCATACATGGCAACTGGAAACAGAAGAATGTGGATGATCTTGGTCATAGTCTCCAGTGCCATATCCTTTACACTTGATAATATTTTATAGTTCCTTCACTGCTGTCCTTTGAAATCTCAATCTTCCTATGACATTTGTGCAGGCTCCATTTGGACTGATGATTAAACCAAGGTATGCCAAATCTGCAACCACTTCAATTGTATAGTTTTCCATTTTTAGCGATTGTCCAAAGATTTATTTGTAGATGCTCTTCACCACCCTGTGTGAAAGTGAGCGGCTTCTGTCATTATCCATCATCTAAGTGGCAGTGGCAGCCGTAGTTCCTATCTCCAGGCCAGCTTTCATACAACTAAGTATGAGCCAATAAATGCTGTTAGGGAAAAAAAATCTTGCATTTTGCAGAGCCAAAGAAATAAATCCAACCACTCACTCGTAAATCCCCATCGTGCTAATCTTATTCTTAGCCATTAATTTTTATGCAACTGGCATGTGAATGGACAGGCAGGACTCATTAAAAAGACCTTAAAAGTCGGCTCCATAAAAATCTTGCAGCAGATTGAAAGTGGGCCAGTACCATGAGGTTGTCAAGAAAATGCCTTCCTAGAGCGCTTGGCTTTGTTATGGAAGGAGTAAACACCATTTGTCCTGAAACCATTCTTCCTAAGTTAGTTTAGTGCACACACAGTCAACTGCAACCCAGGTGACTGTTCATATGAAAGAGGAAGGAGGAATGAGCAAAAAAAAAAATATCTCAGCAAGAGGAGTGATTTGGCTGCATGGTGATATAAAAATAGCTGGCAACTGCTTTCCACCAGTTTTCTACAACAGGTATAATGAGTGTTGCCTGGCTCTGGTAATAACTCAATTTATAGCATGTTTCAGAAATGGATGCTATGCTCTCCCTTTTTTCTCTCTCATGGAAAATGCAGCTTGCCAGCCATATCAAGCAAGGTCCCGTATGCCCCAAACATCTCATGAATGCCTGGATGAAAGCTAGTGTTGTGCTTGTCATTTTCTGTTTTGATCAAGCCAGAAGCATGTGCCAGATAACTAAGCCAATAAAACCTACCACCCGCCACAGATGCTGTATGAGATGAAAGGGATATTTATAAATATGTTTCTGTTGAACCTACAGCTAAACCAGCATGTCGGTAATCTCCCATAAAAGCCAGATTCATCTTCCAAAGCTAAACAATATGTGTCACTTGGAAGTGGCCATAATGGAATGTAGGGATAGGTTGTAATTTAACTGGGTTTTCAAAAAAAAACAAACAAACAAACAAAAAACAAAATGAGGAAACTGATGGAGGTTAACTGGTGTGGGCACACTGACTCAGAGCCAACATTTCACTGTTGATAAAGAGCAAGAGGGACAAAAAGAGATAGACATGTTGACATATATCTGTGCCAGAACACTTTGTTTTATCTAACCCAGAATTAGTTTTGCAACAGATTTACTACATGTCAGTGAGAGAACATGAGAACACAATAGGAATCGAGACAGTGCAGTCCCTACCTTGAGAAGACTAAAACTGCTGAGAGGAAGAAGAGAGAGTAGAAGTGGACAAAAGCTACTTGAAGAAGATGCATTCTTGGGTAACATCCTACTGATGTTTGTGGAGAGATAATAGAAGTTACAATAGAAGGATATGAGACCTGGCATGCAGTAGACATGAGTCCAACACCTCATCAACTAGCCCCTTTTTAGGCACCACAAATCATGTGCTCTCTCTTTGAACTCCCATAGGATTTTGACCTTTGTGTGTGTCTTGAAAAGGTTTTTCAGAGAATCATCAAATAATTGAGTTGAAAGGGGCCTATAAGGCCATCAACCCTGAGGCCATCCAGCCCAGCCCTCTGCTCAATGCAATTAATTTTAATATTACTGACATTTTGTTGTTCAAGAGAGTGTAGAGTCAAACACTGCAGTCCCAGGCTCGAAATAAAAGTATTGGGACACAAAAGTATTGGGATTTAAATTGGGCCACAACATTATTAAGGAGCCCCGTGGCGCAGTGGTTAAATGTCTGTACTGCAGGTAAAACAGTGCTCATAAGTAGCAGGCTCATGGTTCACTCAGCCTTCCATCCTTCCGAGGTCAGTAAAATGAGTAGCCAGCTTGGGGGGGGGGATGTGTAGTCTGCATCCTGTAATTAAACTGTAAACCACCCAGAGACTACTTGAAGTGGTATGGGGCAGTATATAAGCAGAACACTTTGCTTTAAATCTTTTTAAATCTGTAAGTAAAAGAGGGCCTGCCGTAGTGCAAGTAGACATGGCCAGTATCACCTTGATCTTCAGGCTCTGCCTAATTGTTGGTGAGTTCTTCCCTGGGAACATGCTGTAGTACTTAGCATATTTCCATGTTCAGCAACTAACTCCCCCCACCCCAGGGCAGCCAGGAACCAATTTAATCACAACCTCTTTATCTTTTTACAACTCAACTCATGCTCACCTGAACTATTGACCTTATCGTTAAAGGCTGCCCCATTTCCCTTAATGGGACAAATACTATGAACTCACCTTGAAGAAAAATTATTGCACTACCTGCCGTTGCGACCAAGATGCATAACAAGGATCCTGCCTACCCCAGGCAAGAGAATGGGATGGGCGAAAACCAAGGCCAATCAGGATGATAGTCAAAACTTCCCACCCGGCCCCCTAAGCGGCCAGCTACTCTCATTTTCATTGCTTCTAGGGGTGCGTAGGAGGGATGCTTGTAAACACAGCAAAGAGAATGGGTGCTCTGCAGTGATCCCTTTTAAAGGCTGTTAAGCTTGGGCTTGCCAGGGCACTATTTTGTCACTGTTTGCAGGAGGGGGCTGCAAAACATCCCCACCCAGGACAATCCTTGTGGAGCCTCCATTTTCCTCAGGAAATTCTCTTTCCGCTTCATAGAAAATGTGGGCAAATATGGCACAATCTGATTAGTTGTCTGGGAAGGAAATTAACCTGAGAGCATATGGTGACCCAGGGGCTGAGTAGAAAAAACATCCATGGATTCCAGCCTAGCTTGGGCCCTCACAACAACTTTTAATAAAGGCAGAGAGTTAGCCCCTATTTCACTCACATTCCCAGGATGCTAGGTTTCTGGCCCTGTTCTTCCAAGCACAATCTCACTGGGGTCACAGTTGAGTTCACAAGGGTCACTGAAAGCCCAGATCTGGAGAAGTAGGTGGAAGTATAGATACTGACTCAGTGCACAGTCCTTTTGGGGAGGGCTGAAAAAGGCAGGTGATGGTGACTGATGAGGCTCTGTAGTGCTTCTCCTCCTGGAGCTTCCTTTTGCGTTGCCCGTTGCCACTTATTGTAGCTCTAGTGAACACCAAGTGTTCTAGTGAGCTCTAGTGAGCACCATTAGTGGGTTGGCACTGGATGATTTGAGAAATGCATTGCCAGAGCCTCTAGTCCCTCACCCCTTCCACTACAAAGTGGGCTGGGTGGGAGGACATAACTCCCCTATCTCCCTCCTCTATCTCAGCTTGCACTTCTGCAGAAGTGCCAAAGATGTGATTCCAGTGCTCAACTGCTCCTCCCACATCTCCCCTTCACTTGACAGAGTTGACCCTGCCCCTGAGTCCTGCAACTCATATTCCTGCCATTGTGCCCTCTTCCAGATGTCCTACACCAGGCAGCAGGCTTTTCTCCACCCCCGGGTGGCAGATCTTTTCCAAATGGAGCCCTGGGGGGCTCCCTTGGTCTTGCGAAGCACGGCCAAACATCCTGTTCATGGGTACCCCCTCCTAGGTTAGAATTCTGAGAGGGGGTTGTCTTCCTCATGGTGTTGTTTTCTGCTTTTCTAATAGAATGTTGATGCAGGGGATACAGTTTGTCACAACCTTGACAAGGGGCACTGGAGGCATCAGGCATAATAAACTGCTGAACAGCTCTAGCCATCAGGAAGTTCTTCCTAGTGTTCAAAAGGAAAAGAGATTCCATTTGAACATTAGGAAAAAACTTCCTGAGAGTTAGAGCTGTTCAGCAGTGGAATATGCTGCCACAGAGGGTATATACTTGTCCTTATCTGTTATATGGTATTTTATTGTTTATGGTTTGATTTCTGTTCAGTTTGTAAACCGCCCAGAGTAGCCATGTAGCTAGATGGAGCGGTAAATAAATAAATAAATAAATATGTGGTATATATGACATATGGTATATATGACATATGTTGATGTACTTCAATAGATCTCCAAATGCGTACTTGGTATAGTACATTGTTGAAATTATCTACCTTCCTAACCCTTGTTCATGGCTACCAGAGAAGAAATGGATAATGGGTTGTAGAAGGCACCATGTGCCACTGAAGGTGTGTGGTGCCATTACAGTCGTGACCGATTCTTCGTGACCCCATGTCCATGGAGTAGTCTTGGCAGGAATACTGGAGTGGTTTGCCAGTTCGTACTCCAGGCACCTACAGGAGTGAATGTCAAAATATTATTTTAAAAAATTGTTTTGGCTCGGAAAGACCCTATGTGCCATTTGAGGATTAGGCAAGCAATGTTATCATGTTCTAAACAACTCCCTCACATCTGACCACCATATTTATGGTTTGATTTCTGTTCAGTTTGTAAACCATATAAATTGATCTAATATTTATTTTTTATTTTTATTTTTTGGCAGGGTGGGGAAAGGAGTTCACTAAAATTACAAGGCAGTCATCAGCCTATTTCTTTCCCTTCCTTTTTTGTGGTGGGGCTTATGGAGTAGTATAGAAGTAAAAGGCTGGTCAGAGGTAACTTGTTCTAAAAATTATGAGACAACCCATGTAGGAATGATTATGCATATAGACACATTGGTGGGTTCAAACAGGCAGCCTGTGCAGAAGCTTCTCTTCTGCTAGCCTGAGCGCAAGGCTTTATTGGTTACAATGACAGAGCATCACGAGGGGTGGAGTGAAACATTGAGAATAGGACCTACGTACCAGGGGGTCGAGAGAGCTGGGGAATTCCTGGGAAGGCTTATCTATAGTGGCAGGGTTTTGGGCTGATCACGTAGCTGGGATGTGCAACCTTATCTGAGGGATCCACAGGCCAGCTTGTTTTTTCCTACAACACTCTCAAAGGCTTCCTGGCTGATCTGGCGGGAGAGATAACAGACAAAGCTGGCTTCCTGAGTATGAGCTATGGAATTCATTTCCTTCCATCCGGGGCTCAGATGGAGAGGTTTAATGATTCCCAAAGACCTCAACTCATGTAGGCAGCTGGGGTACTGTCTCTGCCCCAAGGGGACATCTCTATAAACCCAGAAACCAAATTAAAATGGAGATTATCATATACTGCCAAGACCATCATTGTGATGTAGGAAAACGCAAGAGGACACAAATGATCATGTGTTACAGCTGGGAAAGGGAGTGGAAATAATAAAATACAGAGGGAAGAACTAGAGTGTCTCTTAGCAATTGTCATACCATCAGTAAGGAGACACCCGTCTCACCTTTTGGAGAGCCATGACTTCAGAAGCAGAGATTCTACCTTATTCTCAGCAGTCATTACACAAACAGCATATTCATCATTCTGAGAATCAATAAACTGTCCCTTAAAAGAGGCATATTGACATTTGGGGAGAGGCATTTTTATTTAATGTCAAAATGATCTATTCTATACTCTTTGTGTTTGTTGAAATATGAAAGAAGAAAAGTTGGCCACCCTAGCCACTGAAGCCCTGATGAGGCACCTTCAAGCGTAAGTATCCAAATTAAATATTGGTTCTCTGCTCCATTAGATGATGTATATCTTACTCCTAGTGCTGACTGGCAGCATTCCACTGGTTGTTACAATCATGTTAATTGATTTTCCTACACAACAGCAGCACATAATTTGAAATGCCATTGGTCATACGAAGGAGAAAATTACTTGGCACTGTTCTCTCCTTCTGAACTGCAGGCACTAAATTCAAGCTCACATTCACAAGCAGCCTAGGAACCTCAGCATTCATAAATGAGTGAATTACACCAGCTCCAATAAATCATTGTTCCTGACAACGACACAGGCATGTATCAGTGGAGTATAAATTGATCTAATTGAATCCCTGCTCGTTGAACACTAAGGGCCTGTAAAGCCTGCATCAACATATAAGTGCAAAGCCACATATACTGGAGAAGAATATTTTGTTTTCTGCTCTGTTCTCCTAGTGAGGGAGATAATGTATTCTCACACACATCCCACATGAATGTGAGGTTTAGGACACCAGGGACTACCTGAAAGAAAACTACACATTGAGAAGGGGCTGGGGAAAAGGTGATTATTCTTATCCAATAAGACTTAAATTTCCATTGCAGTTGCACAAATGTTTCATGCAAGGAAAAACCACCTGTGTACAGTTTAACCTTAGGTCAAATCCATCAGTAACCCAGGGAGATCCGGAAAATTATCTGGGAGCTTTTGCTTATCTCGTTCAAACTTTTTGGGATTCCCATGAAATTTCTCACAAGCTTCCCTCACCCGTAACCCAACTGCCTTTGAATGGTGGTGGACTAAAATCAAATGGATCTACTCTAATGGCAACTTATTATGCCAAAGCATGTAGAAGAGGCTCATCTGACTCAGTGCAACTCAGCTCATCATCTCCTCACTGATTCAGTGAATCTACTCTAAGAAAATTTACTATGCTAAACAACAGTAAATTGGCCACTGGCAATTTAGATTCCTGGACCGGTGCTTTTATTAGAAATAGTATCTTCCTCTCCTTTTTGGGTTCATCAGGGCAGGATGCTCTTATATATCCAAGAGTGCCAGAAAATACCATGTCCTCTCCTGGAGGTGAGGATTTATATCTCCACTCTTATTCAGAATTTGAGCACATTTTGTGATCTGAGAGGACAGAAGAGAAGGTGAATATTTGCTTTAAATTGGCCTGATCCCTTATCTGCCCTTTCTCTCCATATGTGGGAAGGTGCTTCCAGTAGTGCACCTATTTCCTGTTTGGCACAGGTGATTTATTGCAAAATTTAAAAACATCCCCATTGCAATGGGGCTGCAAGCATTCATCTTGGTGTTGAGCATACAATGCACACGTTATAAGGATTTGTCTGTGAAGATTCTCAGTCATCCAGGTGAGATTATCTGGAAGTTGAATCATGGCAACTGGACTTTGATCTCTCAAGAAAAGAAGTCCAGTTGCTATGACTCAACTTCCAGAATATAAGAATTTGCAGGCACCACCTTTTGAACTGATGGAACATGGCAAAACATTCACTTTCTTTGGGGTCTTACAGAGTTACAGTAAATCAAACTAGCAATGACTCCACTATGCTATATATAGCATTACAGTTTCCCACATTTTTTTTAAATGATGGGGCTCCATCTCAGTGTCCCTTCCAGGCCTATTCCACGGAGAGTTCTATGCATCCCTTTTTCAAGTTAGGAAGACACAGATGGGAAACATTGGTGGTTACTTCACGTCCTTCCTTGTTCCGTGACTAGTTTTGTACTATGACAGTGTTGGTCGTGATCACGTGATTTTGTCCCTGTTTAGTCCCTCTTTCCATTTTCTCATGCTCATGATAACTTGTCTCATGACAACTGTTACTTCACGGTCTTGTTCCATGACAAATTCTGAATTTTTCTTGCTTTCTTAACTCTTGTAAAAAATATTGTAAATAAAACTTTTTTGATATTTTGATTTACTGGTCTTCTGGGATTTACACATCAGTGTTACAGAATTTTCAGTACTTTCTTTAATAAACATTTGCGCTGCATGGTGTTTCCCATAGGGAAACACATGTCGAATGCTGCTTCAGCCACTGACCACTAGGGGGACACTGGTTTTTGCATGACAGTTGTTACCACATGGTCCCTTGTCTCGGACCAGGAACTGGGAACAAACTGTGACAAGAGAATACCCCCAACCCAGCGCCAGGTACAGTATTGTCATGCTTTGATCCCACTCTGGGGTCATGGACGAGACAAATTTCAGCTGTTTCACGACAGGTGTGAAGTAAGATTTTTTTGTACCGGTCCGAAGCACAACACTTACAGAGACAAAACAGATGTGAAATAACTGCCATTGTTTTTCGCTACGAATCCTGGAATGCCACTGGAGGATGAGCAGTGACCACGTTGACTGTGAATTCTTGGGGGCTGTAGTGAAATAGAATGACCCTGATCTCTGTTGAAAGGGAAAGAAGGCACCCTTCAGTGAGCTACTAAGATGATTTGCTGTGAAGCCCTTTTCAAAACCACCACAAGCTGATGGCTGGATGGGCACTGCTGGAGGAGCCTTTAGTTGCATTTCTCTAGGTGGTCGTTGAGGATTCAGCTAGAAACTGCTCTCTTCACATAATCTACTAAGGCAGCATTTTTAATGCAGGGAAGCAACTGATCTAATTCCCTAAAACCGAATTCAATATTTGCAATATATTATCAGCTACAATGTGAGAGGAGAAAATGAGGCGATGAAATTCCACTTAGCGACAGAGCTGACTGAGCGATGAGTTCAAAGCTTCATGCTGCTACTTTTATGCTGAGCACACAGGAGTTCACCAGAACATGTCAAACATCAGCAAACATTCAATAAGCTCCCAAACTAGAACATATCTGAGTCACTAGTTGTAAAATAAACAGAGATGCAGCAAAAGCAATCACGAGGGTAAATGATGGAGTGGGAAGTTAAAAAGCAGTGCTGCAAACTGGCGTGGCGAGAAACAGCTGTTCTATTTCTTTGAAAATTGGGTTTGAAATGACAAAATCTTCGCAGAGGAGACCTGTCTGTGGAATGATTACAAGCTGATAAAAAAAGAATTCAGACCTGAAATTATCTTTCCTTACTTTCTAAAGGCCTAGAACTGCAAGAAAGAAATGAGACTGCAACTTCAAGATGCCCATTTATTGAGTTATGTAGCTCATTTTAGGTACGGGTGAGAATGTTGAGGATGCAAAAGTGTGCATGACAAAATGCCCTTTTATTTGGCGTAAGCATAATGCATGGGAAATGTACCTGATGTGTATATAACTGAAACTGTACAGCTAGGTACAATAAGATGTGTTGCTTTTGGCACCTATTGCACTGCTCAGCTACACAGCTAATAACGAGTTTCATAGAAGCATATGGTTGATTCTGTGTGCTTCAGATATAATAAAGTTTGATGCATTATCTTACACTATTAACATCACAATTAGCACAGTTGTATTTTTATGCTGTCCAGATCATTTTAGAATAGCTTGGCTATTATTGGTCTTAAGTCAGATAGAAATGGTTAATCTGTCCCAACACAAAACTCCTAGAGCTGACAAGCCACCACATGTGGCAATACAAGTTAATCAGTCATGTGACAAGATTGTGCAGATCTGATTTTATCTTTATGGGCTGAACCCTGCATTATTGCTTTCCCAGCACAAGGACAGCTAGTGGGTATCAGTTTTGCAGGAACAGAAATATGGGAAGCATCAAAAGCAGTTTAAATCCATTTTTAAGTTCTATCTTGATTAGACCCAATAAAACAATGGAAACATGATAAGCCAACACTCTGTCACTTTCCTTCATTCAGTACGTCTAGAGGTGGGCACGAAACAGAAAACCCATGGTTCAGGTTTGTCTGTTTCGGGGCCACCCTTGGTTCGGTTTGGTTCGGGTTCGTATGATTTTTTAAAAAAAATGTGTATGAACCTGAACAGATCCAAACTGGTTCGGGTCGACGTACTGGGCGGCGGGGTGATCCTGCCCCTGGCAACAAGGGCTTTTTGAGGCACTGGCCCCAAGCCAGCGCCTCATTTTTTTTCTTTAAGCACTGACCATGTGGCCCCTGGGGCCAGGTTGGTGCTGATTCTTTTTTTATTGTTTTATTCTTTATTTTACAGCACGGACCCAGGCACCCCAGGGCCTGTTGGCACTCCTTTTTAAATTTATTTTATTTTATTTTATTGGGGGGGGGTAAAAAGGGGGCAGCGCCTCATTTTTTTTCCTGCATTGGCAATGGGGCCATTTTCAGAGGGATCATGCCGACCTGTTATTGGCCCACTCGGCACTGGGGAGAACCCCTGGTGGTGACTGGGCCATTTTTAAAGGAGTCCGGCTGATGACAGGTCAGCAGGATCCCCCTGAAAATGGCCCTGTTGCCAGCACGGAACTCCTGCATTGGCAATTCGGCTATTTTTAGAGGGATCCTGCCGACCTGTCATTGGCTGGACCCCTTTAAAAATGGCCTAGTCAGCACTGGGGAGAACCCCTGGTACCAACTGGGCCGGGTTTAAAAGGGTCCAGCAATTGACAGCTCGGCAGGAGAGGTCTGAAAAATAGTCAGGCATTTGCCTTGGTAACTGGAAGGCAATTCAAATCCCGACACACACCCCCCCCACACACACACACACCTGCTGCTCGCAAGACAGGGAATCCCCAGTCTTGCTTGTAAGCAGCCAGTGGGGGGGGGAGCGCTGAAGAGTACTCATAAGTCAGGATTTTTGTTGGTCGGGCCCCTCGTAAGTAGGGTACCACTGTACGTTGCTTATCTCCTGTCATGTTACCAATTCAATCTCAATTTTCCTGAACATTTCAGCCCAGGATAATTCATATCTCCTTTCCCAGCTTACAAGAACATACTTTCATACTTAGTTTCCTTACTGTCTCATCTGTGTTCTATCTATCTTTACTTACATCTACTTTCTAATACAAAAGATATAGCCTGCCTAATCTCAATAGTATATTCAATCTCGTCATTTAATTCTTCCATTAGCTCAAAAACTTATGATAAATATTAGCTAACTATATATATCATAAATGTCATCCACGATATATTTACCTATTCGTCTAAAGAATACCTAATTTCAAAAGCCATCTCTAACTCAAGTTAGTACTTTATGGGCTATTATAAAAGAGCTATTTCTTGGTCTACAGATTTCACTTTATGCGTAGAAGTTCTTATCGGTACATAACTACCTCAATTATCTTAAGTATCTAACAAATTAACATTTATTTATATTTCAGTTTGATCTTCCTATTTCCATTTTCCATTTCCCATATCATGCCAATCAATTAGTAGCTTTGGACAATCTTACAAAAAAAAAATCAAACTTTTTAAAAATGTAATTGATTCACTAAGCCAGAAATTCCCTTTCTGAGTTTCCCTTTCCCTGCCAATTCCATTATCTCCATAAATTCTTCTTTTATCTTGGTGGCAATATTAGTTGCTCTACTGCTGAAAACAACTAAAAAACAAGATCTTCTCTCTTCTGTGTCCATACTGAGTAAACAAGATGTGTTTATCTTGCTTCATAAATTTAGCCTACCCAAATATTTATCCTGCACCAATCTTCTTGTATTTGTCTGCAGATTAAAATCAGCACTCTGCTCTTGGTAATCAAGAATAATTTCAGCTTTTTTCACAAGTTCATCCTGCACAATTTCTGTTGCAGTTATCTGTAGATTATAATCAGCTCTCTGTTCCGCCTCTGTGTCCTGATCAGGATTAAAAATCTTTGTATCTTCAGATGATGGGTCTGTCTGTGATGTATAAATGTCTATTATTTTTTGTAATCCACATAGGATTATATTGGCAAACTCGTCATCTGATACATATTCTCAGTTCATTGTGTTCTTATAGCTCACAAGAAAGACTTACTATTGCTTATAATTGTAGTTTCTGCCACTCAGTTTCCAAAAGGGAGGGGTTGAAGAAAGAAGGAGCAAAAGAGGTGGGGAACAGAGATAGTCCAGCAATTATTTTCAAAATATGGAGTCCCTCCAAGGTCAAATAAACATTCCTTTGAAAATCAGCTTTCCCAATGCTGCCCTTAAACTGTGTCTTTAAATCCACCACATATAGAAGGCACAAAACAAAACAAAAGTTTGATCAATAGTTTTCCCCTCTACCAGCCCAAAAAAGCAATAGGCAGAAAAAGGACAAATTCATAAAATAAATGTGAGCAAGATCACTTAACATAAGAACATAAGAAGAGCCATGCTGGATTAGGCCAAAGGCCCATCTAGTCCAGCTTCCTGTATCTCACAGTGGCCACACCAAATGTGTCTGGGAGTGCACGAGACTAGATATCTGTCTCCTGATACCACTCCCTTGTTCAGATATGCACTTGTCTTTCAAAACGTTCACACCTCTTTGCCAAAAGCTGCTTCCACAAAAAAGGAGGTTTGGTGCTTGTTTAAAGAAAAGATTCCAAATCACGAAGGAGAAGCTTCACATGCATTGCTTCGTCTTCATTTACTCTCCAAGGAAAATTACCCTTCTTTTATCTGTGGTGTAACTGTAACTGGCCAGCCCACATCTACTTCCCCCAATACTCCTTCCCCCAGCTTAACTTCCCTGAAGAAGAAAATATATATTCCAGTTCTTTGTTGCATACTTTCTCTAGTTAGCTGCCTCTGTGAAGCCTGATTATGACTGTGTTTACTCTGGAGTAAATGACACTGACTGTGATGGTAACATAAGGTTGCTTTACTATATTACACTCACTCCAATCTGAAAGCAATGGAATACGGTTTTCATCAAAGCATCACAGGAAAAACATTTCAATCTAATGAAATTAGAATCTAATGAAATTAAAAAAGGAGGAGAAGAATAAAGCGAAATGCTTCCAGTACTGCAAAATCATTGGTTTTATTTTTCTTTTTTTAAAAAAAAAATCACATTCATAATAATTTCTGCTACTATATGTCTGAAGGAGTGGACGTGTCCACAAAATGTACATTAAAATATAATAGTCTTTAAGGTGCCCCATGTGTTTGTCTTTTATTTTGTTCTGTTCTGCTTCTTTGATTTTTGCCTGGAATTCTTGCACAGACTAATCTCTCGCAAAACATTCATAATAAGGTGATTTTAATTATAGTAGCCAATGACCTAGTTTGTTTAGAAGCTGAAGATCAGCTGGTTTTATATTTGTTCCATGCCCTAATAGATGTGTAGGCCTGTGCACATGGATTTGTGTATACACACACACACACATATTCGTACTCCAGAATCGTGAAGCTATTCTTCATATGTGTTTGAAACCTCAATTAGAAAAGAGGCACTTATACGGGAAAGAAAGCCACTTACAGGGTGGTTTCAATCATGATGAAAATGGCAGCACATCATGGGAGATATAATGAGCTTCTACCAGAACCTCATGAGCTTAAATCAGCAGCTCTATCCCCAGCCAGACTTTTTGCCCAGATTGAACAACATCGACGGAAGACAAAGAAAAATGGGCACCAAACTCTTTTAAAAATGCTGGCAATACGGACACATATCACAGAGGAAGGGACATGTGACAAGACTAACAGTACTGCCCAGACCTCCAGCAGTAAAAGGAAGGAAAAGGAAAAGAAAAAGAAAAAGCTAATGTCGAGAAGAATTAATGGCTATGTCTGAGATGGCATTATTATTCTAGGGCTGAAATGGATTTGTAGTATTATACTGCCTGTTGCTAATGCAATGATGTGGAATGCTTTATATCTAAAACAAAACTCCAAGATTTTATTACCACCCTGTCAAAACCATACCAATCATTTTATCCTCTTTCTTTCCTTTCTACCTCGTTTCATGTCTAGTGTTTTGACACATGTTGACTTTCAAGGGTACAGTAAGCCTCATCTATTGTGGCCTGGCTCCTCAAACACAGAAGAAGAGAATAATAATGCAGAAGAAGATAAGATGTTTAAAGTAATTTTAATTTCATGCCATAAAAACAAATGTGATGTTTCATGTACAGCTATATGAAAGACAACTGTACTGTCATGAAAAAGCATGATAGTATAACAAGGAACTTGAAGATGAATTCTCTGTTGTAAGTCTGTGAAAATTCTCAGCCACCCAGTTGAGTTTATCTGGAAGTTGAGTTATGGCTACTGGACTTTTTTTTCTTGAGAAATAGAAACGTTTTGCTGCTCATCCAAACAGCTTTATCAGTTTGAATACAGTTAGAGCAAGTCCTCCATCTTATAGTCATCTTTGACCTGTTGTCAAGCTTCATTGGCAGTATGCACTAACATACTTATCATCCATTTCTTAGGCAATAGCAGGAGGTTGGCTTGCCTTCTGGCACAGTTTGGCTCCCGCGCAAATCTGAAAAGTTCAGGAGATAGAATTCATGAAAATACTCTGTCTCATGGACCTATCCTTTGAAAAAGCTGCACATCCCCAAGCCACATGGCCACCTTTAAACAAATTGGCCTCCACCCTCATGGAAACCTATATAAACACACACATGTGCACACACACAACCTCAGTACTATGGGAATTACACAGGTATCTGGAAGATGGAAACAACAGAATGATTTGTTTATTTCCAAACACGTATAAGGGAAATAGGAAATTTAGATTTCTGGATCACTGTTTGGAGGTATATAGAACTGAGTGACTTCCATATCATACTGGGGAAAAACAAAATGGAAATTTTTAAAAAACAAACTCTTCAAAAAAAACTCCTTTTTCTGAATGGGCAATATTATGCTTCTGTACCCATGAATCAGAAAGCCAGGAAATTGTTTAATATTGCTGCACAATATTGTGTCTGTGTTGCCACCAGGAAAAAGGATGCCAAGTTTTACATAGCAAAGGGCAGCCTGAATACTGACAACAGCAATAACAGCAGTAATGGCTGCTCCGAACAGTCTTTCAGTGCTTGGAGGGGCTCCCTGCACCAGACGCAACATGCAAATTGTGGACGATGGGGTCCGCCAGGCTAGGAGTTAAGCTTTCTTTCTGGCTAAGCTTTCCTTACCTCATTTGCCTCATGCTGTTCTCCCACCCACCCATCCTATTAGGAGAATGAGATTAGCTGGTTGCGCCAGGGCCGGATGGGAATTTTTGACTGCTATTCAGATTGGCCATGAGTGGAAGTGAGTTTTCACCCATCCTATTCTCCTCAAGTGAGGTGTGGTCATTTATTATTCTATCAGTGACAATTGGTGGTTAGTGCAAGTGGCAACCCAAGTTAGTCAGTATTAGAAAGTGGAGGGTTCGTAATTTACCTGGCAACCCTCTATATCAGTGTTGGTGAACCTATGGCACGGGTGCCAAAGGTGGCAATCGAAGCCCTTTCTGTGGGCACCCGACATCCCCCCTTCATAGCCACCTGTATTCAGTTAAATTGCTGTATTGCAGGGGTGTCCAAACTTCAGGCCTACAGATGTTTTGGACCACAACTCCCAAAGTCCTTTGTAATTGGCAATCTTGGCTTGGAATTCTGGGAGTTGTGTTCCAAAATATCAGGAGGACACCCCTGCAGTATTGGCACTTTGTGAAAAATTACTGGGTTTTGAACCACAATTTGGGCACTCAGTCTCTAAAAGGTCTGCCATCCCTGCTCTATATTAATAGTCTAGGATATTAAGATTATTAGTTAGAGCATTAAAATTGACTCCTAGATGTTAGATGAGGGCTGGCCAGACCATTTCTTGGGGATGGGTGCTGTGCTAGTGGACAGCAGCTGCCTAAATTTAATTAGACCCTGTAATTCATGCCACTTGCACTATTCTGAGTCCCCCCTCCCTGGATTTTCATCCTTTACAGTTTACTTAATACAGCTAATCAATACATTGTGGCCCAATTTGAACTCCACAATTCTTGTCTCATCTCTTTATTTTGGGTCTGGGATGGCAAAGATGATCTAGAGCAGTGATGATGAGCCTTTTAGAGACTGAGTGCCCAATCTGTGATTCAAAACCTACTAATTTTCACAAAGTGCCAATACAGCAATTTAACCTGCATACAGGTGGCAGTGAAAGGGTGATGTCGGGTGGCCACTAGAGATGTGCACAAAACAAAACAAAAAAAAATTGTTCCGTTATTCGTTATTCATTTTGTTACGTAATGAAACAAATAACGAAAATTGTGATGAAATTGGATCATTTAAACAACAACAGCAGCAGCAACAACAACAACAGCAGCAGCAGCAGCAACAACAACAACAACAACAACACATAATGGAAAATATGTACACATTTTCCAAGGAATCATTAAGTGTTTCTTTGGCAATGATGCTCATAGGTAGAGATGGGCACGAAACAAAAAAAAATCATTCTGTTATTCGTTATTCATTTCATTACATAATGAAATGAATAACAAAAATTGTGATGAAATTGGAATGAACCAAACAGAACCACGAAAATTAGGTTTCTTACGTTTCATTTTCGTTAATAGTGATGCACAATGAAATGAGCTGTTTTTAAATGTTAAAAAAGTCCTGGATATCCGTAAAAACCCAGCGATAATTATTTATTCTGCCTGATAATACCTACCAGGGGGGTTGGGGTCCCTAAAACATGCATTTATGTCCTTTCTCAGATCACTGTATTTTTTTTTCCTTTAAGAGGAGTTAGGGGACATTGAACCAAAATGGCTCCCAGATGCCTAATATTGATTTCTTGGGTATTAAAATGCCCCGGACATCTGTAAAAACGCAGTGATAATTATTTGAAATTATTACCTACCAGGGGGTTGCAGTCCTTAAAACTTTTGTTTTTGTCTTTCTCTCATCGCAATGTATTTTTCCTTTTCCTTTGAAGGATGACACAAAATGGATTCCAGCCACTAGATGGATGTAAGTCATGTGATGGGATCATGTAAATTCTTGGACAATTTCAACCAATAGCATGCCCAGGTAGCAGACTGGGCAGGTCTGGCAGCCACAGAGGGCATAAAAAGCTTTGGCAGCCCCCATCTTCCTTGCAGTCTGTGGTGGGAGTTAGGGTGGAATTGCTGTCTCTGTGACTCATTGCTTTAGGCCAGCCAGGCAGGTGTGTGTCTCTGTGTTCCTGCTGGCTGCAGCCTGGCTCTTAGGGGAGAGAAAGAAGAGATTTCTCTTTTAGCCTCCCTGTGTGTGTGCGTACCTCTCGGTGAGTACCCTCCCCTGCCCTGCAGTGCAGTCACTCTGCAGCTGCCTTATGCCCTGGGCAACGCCCGCCGCTGCCTTTGCAGCCTCCCTGCGTACCTAGTCTATACTGTGTCTCTGCCAGCATCATTTTTTTAGTGTTTTCCCTCTGGTCTGGGGTGTTGCGGGATGCCAGCGTGTAGAAATGCTTTAAGTCACACAAAAAGCGGGTTAAAACAAAAAATGAAAAAATGAAACAAATGTTTTTCAAAAAATTCACAAAAAATGAAAACGAACCGAAATGGACCTGCAATGAAAAATGAAAAACCAAAATGTATTTTTTTCTATTCGTGCCCATCTTTAGTGGCCACAGAAAGGGCTCTGAGTGCCACCTTTGGCACCCGTGTCATAGGTTTATCAACACTGATATAGAGGATACCCTCTTCTGCACACTACCATCCCTATTCATTGAAAAAAGAAAGAAAGAAAAGCTCATGATAATTGCTTTGTGTTTGGGTGAGATGCGGTGAACTGACAAAAAAAAGGAGCCAGGTTCTGGGATTTTCCCTTGCTTGGTGTCACACTTGGCAAGTGGTGCTGGGGACTCCTGTTCAACACCTTGACCATTAGGCAGTGGAGTGTCTCAGGATCCCATGATTCCCCATACTATTTCACATACACATAAAAAATCTGAAAGAGGTGGTCCAGAATTTGGAAGTCTGGTATCAACACTGTGCTGAGACAGCCAACTCCATCTGCTTTTTAAAGATCTTCTGGGAGGCCCTTTACTCAGTCTCTCAGGTCCAAGTGTATGGTTACCCAGCACCCCACCCCACCCCTGCCAATTTCACCCTAGAATCTACAGTGCTCTCTTAGACAGTTACTGCACATCCACTCTCGTCCCAGGAGGAAGTTTGTTGCGTGTTGATGTTGGTCGCGGTCACGTGGTCTTCTTGCGGTTCTGTCCCTGTTCCCATGGGTGTGATTGATGATACCGGCACGACTGTTTCCACACATCCTCGTTCCATGATGAGATGTGAAATTCTATGCCTTTGTTCTCCATTTTTTTCCAGCCTGACCTTCCGTTTTTCAGTGTTTCAATTCTCTGAAGCCTTGCCTTCAATGTGCTACAGAGCTAAGTTTGAGGCATTTGTCTTTTAATCTCTCTGCACTGCATTGCTGACTCCATAGTGAATGTCCTGGCGAATGGCACTTCGCACTCCTGCCACTAGATGGAGAATGGCATGTTGCATGACGAGCCTTACCTCACGGGCACTCGTATCATAACGAAAAGCGAAATTAGCAGATTCCTGAGGCCAGGGAAGGGAATCTCTCATCCTGCTTAAATCGCAGTTCAGGGGGTGTGGTCGGGATCAGCTCCCCTCGTCCCACAATGAATGTGCAGTTAGATTTCTTTGTACCGGTCCCCAGCACCACAAGTGATGAGATGGACATGAAGTATCAGCCTTAGTTGAAACTCTGAAATAACTGGAGTGCCTTGGAGATGGAAGAGGGGTTGCTCCATCCAGTTCACATATCAATGTGGAAATTCACTTGAACACTGCTATTCTATCAATAGAAAAGTGATTGTCTCCAGGGAGAGAAAGTTTCAAAATGAGAATAAGAAGATGAAAATGAACTAGATCAAATGTGTCTTTCATTCAGTAATAGTACCTATTATGAAAGAGCCTATATGGGACCCAAATAAAAGCATACCAGCATGACGTGTACAAAGAGAGATTTTAGCTTTGTGTCAGAAGAGAACCACAAGAGTAGAAAGCACCTTGACCAATGACCTTGCAGCCGTAAC
>JAHTLZ010000122.1:821050-861198 GCA_023846285.1 Phrynocephalus versicolor
ACTACCCCAGGGGAGGGAGGGCACACGGGGAGCTATCTTTGGAAAGGGCTCCCGGCTGTGAGGACAAGGGCTTGTCTCCTGGCTGAGAGCCCTTTAAAAATCACTCCCCGCACGCACGCTTCCCCACGGGAGGGCGGGCGTGTGGCAACAGTCTTTGGAAAGGGCTCCCCTGAAGGAACAAGAGCTTGATTCCGCTGCCGAGAGCCCTTTAAAGATCATGCACTGCTCGCCTGCACCCCCAGGGGAGGGCAGGGGAGCTGCGTGTGATGGCTCCCATTTCCCTCAAGCTCTTTTGGGGTACTGTGGTCCCGCAATATAGCAGGACCACAGTATGTGAACTGCAAAAGGGCTGGGGACCACTGTAGCATGATCTGTTTGTGTTGTTGTTGTTTTTTTATCCAAGGCTATTCTAGATGCCCTAAGGCATAAGCACATATGATCTTGCCTGATTTCAGAAGCTAAGCAGGCTCGGCCCTGGTTAGTAATTGGATAGGAGACCACCAGGGAATACCAAGTGCTGTAGGTGCCTGGAGTAGGAACTGGCAAACCACTCCAGTATTACTGCCAAGAAAACTCCATGGACATGGGGCCACAAAGAGTCAGTCATGATTGTAATGACACAACACACACAACACATTCTAAATAGAGAAGTTGTGCACAATGTGAACCATTGTAAAATTATTAAGGCAGAATGTTGTCTTATGCCCCAGGCCATGCTTCCCATCTATTATTTCTTGAAGGATAACCTGCAGCATATGGTATTTGTTATTGGGCATTATGTGATTGAAATATTTATGGTATTGAGAATTTCTAGCTTTTTATTCATACACTGTAATACAGCCACATTAGTGACTCTGGCGGTCCAAGGTATCTTCAGAATTCATCTGTACATCCACATCTCAAGTGCTTCCAGCTTCCTACATACTGTAATGTGTCTGTAAGATTCCAAGCTTCAATAAATAAAACTTGTCCATTTTACAAATGCCACAAGACTGTATGGTTTCAGTGTTAATGCAACCAATGCTATTAGGTGCATTACATACACCTGAAAACCTGGTAGTTTGAATTCAATGCTGTCTCACATTCATGCCCATACTCTTTGACAGCAGTCATTTTTATTTTACTCCTCTTAAATGTACCCAGTAAGCTGTGCCCAAAAAGTATCTACTGCTGATGAAAAAAGTGCTATCAGGAGAATAAGTTTTTGTTCTGTTCTGTTTTGGTTTATGTTTTGGAGAGCACACTCAAAACGGTAAGAGTGAGAATATAATCTAATCCAATATTAACCCAAATATTTGTACTATGCATTGGGGCTGACCTCCCCAAAACTTATTTGGAGGTGGCCTGAACCAATTTGTTCTTGGGTTTCTGAAGATATTTTTATGTGTCTGGTAGAGAACCAAAAACAAAACAAAACAAAACCCGGTAATGTGGAAAATAAAAGACTGTGATGGGGGGGTCTATGTTCTACATAGCTCTATCAACTTTGGTAATGTGGTGGGCCTTCAAACCCCTCTGTACCCCCCTGCATTCCTCCCTCCCCACCCCGAAAGAGTTGTGCTCAGGGGAGTCATGTATGATGGGGATCAATTAAAATATGTCACCCATCAGATGCCTAGCTGTCAATTTCCTTCTGCTTTGGCAGTTCCTTCTCCTGCTACAGCAACTGGTCTCAAGGGCTTTTGTTCAAAGCATCACATTTTCTTATAAGTTATTGTTAATGCTCCTAATCCTTAATTACAAATATTATCGCTGATATCAAATATTCTGATTTAAATCAACAGAAGGCAATGGTTCTGTCAACCACTGCCAAAATGAATTGGGGGAAGCAGTGGTGGTGGTTGTTTTTCTCCCAAGAAAGGAAAGACACCAGCAGACATTCTTCCCCCCAGTGGGGTCATTTAAGTAGAAATACTCCAGTGCAAACCCGAGTCCAACAGCTGCTTAATTTGACTACAGCACAGCATGAACACTGCAAATACCCATGAAGTAAATAAAAATGACCAGTCTCCTTTTCTAGCTAAAGTCATAGGATTTTCCTGTAAATAAAACCTGTCTTTTTCTCCTACAGCATTGTTTGCAGATTTATACATGCCTGTGGTCTTTTAATTACTCCTTGCTGCTGCATTCCTTAACATAAGGAGCATAAGCGTAGCAGGTTAGGCGAGGCGCTTAATCAGAGTACAGTATACAAATAAATGGCAGACTGCATTTTTATCCAGCCTTACTGCCTTTTGGGTGAATTTATGTTACTTGCAGCAGAAAATAAACAAGTGTCTGGTAGAATGCACTAGCTTGTTCAACTCCACATTTACAGTTGCGGGTACAAGGGAAACCATCACCAGGAAGAATTTCCTGGCAAGAAGGAATATGCAGGAAGTATGAGAGACAGCTAGAGAGAATATGGTATCCATTGAGCAATCTCTTGCTTTCTTTATATATATATATATACTGTATATACACACACACATAAATAATAACTGTGTGCCATCCAGTCAATGCTAACTAATGGTAGTCCTTCGCTGGGTTTTCTAAGTAGAAAGTACTGAGAAGTGGTTCACCATTCCTTTCTTCTGGGGAAGTCCAGGGCCTGTACAACTTTCCTTGCCTTTTTGATAATATATATGAATAAGACAGATGTGTGAAAAATGTCCTTAATGTTCTCATTTGAATGTCCTACAGTTAGGTATATGATTTTGTGTATATTCTGTTTCTGGCTATGTTCTGTGCTATAGCTGTCTTCTATGTCAGAGTTTGTCCTCTGTGGAGTGGGAAAGTATATGGCAATCTCATGCAACAGTTTCCCAGTGCATGGGTTTTATTAACTAACGGTCCCCAATCTTTCGCCTTTGTTGAATACAGATTATTCCAGGAATAAGATGAAGACCTATTGGGATGCATGTGTAATGTATGTTAGGTTTGAGCAAATTAATCTACTTCTGTTCAACGTCAGTTTGATATGCATGCACAACTGTCCATTGAATTCTTGCATCATTTAAAAAAATCAGATTCACCTTTATACACATTTCTCTCAACATATATATTTAATATGCAAATTTCTCTAGCATACATATTTATGAATACAAAGTTCCCTCATATGAACATTTTCATACATGTATGCTCCTCATGTAGGTTTTCAACTGGAAACTTCATAACAAAACTCTAAGAAGTATTTCATTCTGATCCACAGCACAACTATATTCCAAATGACATTTTTATGACCAAAATAAAAATTAGAACCATTTACTATTTGTGCCCCAAACAATTTTTTTCACCTATCCCAGTTGTTATGTAGGTGTGTCTGATAAGCAATACAGAAAATAACATGTGTGGACTCCAATATTATGAAGAGTGAGCACTGAAGGATTTACATCTTGGTATATTTAATTATAATCTTATGCTACAATCCATGTTATGTTTCTAGATTTTTGTACATATATGGAAGCGGCAAATATATCTTTGTGCAAGGTTGTTCAAAGCTATCAATCTAAATTGGAAAACTGTGCTTTTCTTAATCAAGGAAGGGATACCCAGATAAGAGAAAAATGGGGGGGGGAGATAAAAATGGAAGACACAGGAGAGGAAGAGAAGAATAAACCAATAGGAGGGAAAGAGAAGGATTGGCAGGAGCATCATAGACTACCCAGGAGAGGAATTCTGCTTGGGGGAAACAGAGAGGATAGAGAACCCAGGCCCTCAGGACGACTGGGAATATGTCATAAGAACATAAGAACATAAGAAGAGCCATGCTGGATCAGGCCAAAGGCCCATCTAGTCCAGCTTCCTGTATCTCACAGTGGCCCCACGAGATGCATCTGGGAGCACACAAGACTAGATATCTGTCTCCTGATACCACTCCCCTGCATCTGGCCCTTGAAGTACCCTGGTTTTAAGACTAGAGATTACACATCTCCATCATGGTTTGTAACCTGTGATGCACTTTTCCTCCAGGAACCTGTCCAATCCCCTTTTGAAAGCATCCAGGCCAGAAGCCGTCACCACATCCTTTGGCAGGGAGTTCCACAGACTAACAACATGATGGGTTAAAAATATTTTCTTTTGTCTGTTCTCACTCTCCCAACCTTCAATTTGAGTGGATGTCCCCTAGTTCTGGTATTTTGTGAGAGGGAGAAGAGTGTCCCTCTATCCACTTTACTCATGCCCTGCATTATTTTGTACGTCTCAATCATATTTCCTCCTCAGGCGCCTTTTTTCCTGACTAAAGAGCCCCAAATGTTTTAGCCTTTCCTCATAAGGGAGGTCCCCCAGGCCAGTAATAATTTTAGTTGCTCTCTTCTCTCACCAAGGTAGACCCTTGACTAGGGAGTATGTCTGGCTGAGTGTACCCAAGCAGGAAGTAGAGAATCAAAGGAGTCACGAAACACTCCTAAACCCCTCTTACTGGGGAGAAAGGGAAAGGTAGGAAAGATCTTGCTGAATACAAGGATTGTTTCCAAGAAATTTCTAATTCCTACCAAAAAGTGTTGGTGAAGCTCCCAGAACAACACTTATCAAACCCTTCCCTTAGAGAGGAAAAGGAGAAGGAGATTGAAAGATGGCTTGACTGGTCCAAGTGATCAATCTACCAGCCATCTGTGTCACACCACTCTATGCTTGGCAAGACTGGGGCAGCTATAGCAGATGGCACATGAACTGTTAATAATTCAAGAGATGGGGAGAGGTGGGTGGAATGGAGATTGCAGTTAACCAGAACGGACTGAATAAACTGTTCAGAACCATTAGAAGTGCTTATTGAGAGATTTCATCCCAAGTTAAATTGTGTTGCTTTGGACATTTTCTCGTCTTTTTTTTTGTGGATCAGGGAAAGGAGGAGGGAGACTTCGTGACCCGGTTGAAGGAATTCATGCTACATAACGGGAAAACAGGCTCAAACATGTTTTAGTCAGAGAAGGAAAATATGTACTTAGGTAAATTGCATAGATATAAACATACGCTAGATATATGGTATAAATTGACATTCATCATAGGGAACATCCACATAAATCTGTACAAAATATAGATGGAGGAAGGAAAAAAGTGTTGCAGTTCAATACAAAACAAAGATGGAGGCGCAAATGCAGGTGGAATTGAGAGGAAGGCAATGAAGTCAAGGCTGAAAGGTTTTCACATCCCTGCTTCTGTGCCACCACTTAGGAGAAGAGAAAAATGTTCCAGCTTGCTGTACAAATAAAGGATACCTTTGGCCTGGATTGTTGTTGTTCTGTGCTGTCAAGTCACTTTTGACTTATGGTGAGCCTAGGAATTAATGACCTGGGAAAGATTCTATCACTAACAACTCTGTCAGGTCTTAACAAACCCAAGGCCATGCCTTCCATTATTGAGACAACCCATCACAAGTCTTCTGCTTTTCCTACTCCCTTCCACTTTGCCCAGCATTATTGCCTTTTCTAATATGTCTTGCTTTCTTATGATGATGTCCAAATTACCAAAACTTTAGTTTAGTTATTTTAGCTTTTAGTGGGGGAAAATCTGTTATTTGCACAGTCTTTAAATTCCTTCAGGCACATTATTTATATTCTATCTTTGCATTAGGGATGTGCGGATCCTTTGGGGTGGAAAAACAGCAAAGGAGGTGAAGCAGGCTTATTTGTATGTTCTCAGATTGATAAAGGAGCGTTCAAGAAGCCTTCAATCCTACTGAGGTTTGTTAGGATATTCCCCACAAATCAATTCGGCTTGCTCTAGTTAAAACTGCTGAAATTTGAACAAGAATACTTGGCTCCAGTTGCTGTAGCAAAGGACAAAGCAGGGTGGCTGAAGCGCATTATGAATGTCTGTCCTGAAAAGCTGAGTGACTGATTTCTAGGAAGCACTCAAATCAACCTTGCTGATCTTGGTGTTTCTCCTTTTCATTTGACCATTATGACTACAAGATGTTGGAGTTCTAAAAATTTCTTGCTTTTGCCTTTACACTTCAGATTGACTGTGCTTGTGAATGTGACTAGGGATATGAATCTACAAAGTTCTCAAACTCTCCAAGGAGGAGGAGGAGAATCCCCTTTTTCCACTTTGCCCTCCCATCCCACAATAAGAGGTGAGATAGAAGTGATGGGTGAAAATAGGGCCACACTTTATTCCAGCATGTTAAACTTTAATCAACAAGAAAAAGGGAGGAGGTTGAGGTAGTGTGGAGTAATGGTTGGGCCACCGAGGTCACCTGTGACCTCCCCAACTGCCATGCGATCTCACCTGGGTGTATCACCTACCCCCCATTTTGGGCAGTCTTAACGACAGCATTAAGGAGCCGGTAGAACGTCCCAAAGACAACCTGGGTGTCTAAGCTCCACTACTTGGTAACTCTTAGCCCAGGGAGTATTTCCAGCACATCCTTCCCACAGCACTGTAATCACCAGATCCACAGCATCGTGGATGGGCCAGACGTGCTCACCAACCTTTGGCCTCCGCACTACCCGCCACAGCAATGGGGCTAGCTCAGCTATGCACCTTTCTCCCTCCTCAGCCCAGCCACTCCGCTAGAGACCCTTTATGGATATACTCCAAAATATGTCTGTGTCCAATGGTGATAGATGAACTCCAACACTTCTATATAACTTTGGCCAACCCACCAAAAAAAAAAAACTTGAACATGGACCTTGATGGGGTGAAGACCCTTTTGCTGGTGGGGGACTGTTTAGAGGTGGCTTCTTCCCCCCTTTCTCTTTGTACATGCCTCTCAAGCACGGTTGCTGCTGGAATGCTGTCCTCAACCGTTCAAGCAATCATGCCAGAATCTGCAAGGGTTTCTGCTACAACCCGCATTGCTGTTGAAATCCCACAAATCAGGCTGTGCTGAACCCCTTGTCCCGCTGCCAAGCAGGGAGTAGTCTGTTGGTCTGGATGCTCGAAGCGCCCCCCCATGGCCAGGTGGATTCGCATCATAATTTGTAGCCATAATCCCACAAGCGGTTCATCCTCATCCCGATGCAGGTTAGGGTGGATTATGGCTGCTTTACGAAAATTCTTGACACCAAGGAGCCATGCATGGCCAGGCAGCTCTACATAGGCCCTGTAACTAAGAGCTAAATACTGAATCAGTGGTAGGGCCCGCCATGGCTATGTCTTTACAATAGGAGCCATGTATATAAGAAACACGAAGAGCCAATTAGCCCAGGCATGCTCTGGCTTGCACCTAATTCACCATTCCCTGTCCTCAGTGTCCTCTTCCTCATTCTCCTTCTTGTCAACCTCTCTGTTCAGCAGCCCCTAGAAATCCACATACTCACATTTCCAGATCTACTCCTTAGTAGCCTGAACCAGGCAACCTCCCCCCCTCCAAGGCCATGCCATATCCACCATAAGGCAGGGCTTGGGGGGCGGGACTGGATTATAACCCACCTCTGGAACAGAGGGGTATGGCCATAGGACCCCAGGTGGGTGTGCCAATGGTAAAGTAAATGCCACTGGGGTATAGGAAACTAACCATGTGGCGTACCCCTGCGGCAGGGTGAAACTCAGCTCTACTGCATTTGAGGCACCTTGTGAGTTTAAAGTGTGCCCCTTTTGCCCATTTGGTGAAATCCCTGTTTGCCAAGGCCATGCTAAATAAACTGTCAAGGTTTCCATTGTGGCTGCGAGCTCACCTGTGCTGGGGGTAATCACACTTCAAGCTGAGGTGCTAGCTTCTTCCTGTGATCCCCCCTTGGCCCGAGGCCCCAACTTCCAAGCATTCAACATCAAGCCATGATGACTCCTCACAGCTCGCAGTAATGATGTTTACTTATTCATTCAATTATTGTTTATTTTTTCTTTCCACCTCACTTTTTATTTATTTATTTATTTATTTATTTATTTATTTATTTGCTTATTTATTATTAGTTTATATAGATATAATTTTTGTTGTCTTGTATTTGTATATGCACTTATAAAATGTCACCTCCACTGAATAAATTTGCCCCTTCTACATTCTCCCACCCCTACCTACCAAAGTGGCTTATTTTATTTACTTATTCATTTATTGTTCATTTCCTTTTATTAGTAGTAGTCTTTTTCTTGTTGTTGTATATATATTTGTATGAATGGATTTATTTTAGCCCTGCCTATTCCTCTGTTCTGCACCAACCAGAATAGCTTCTGGGGATGGAGCCCACCCACTGCTCCCCTGATAATGGGTCAGTGGGTGGTTGAGTGGGGGATAGGACATGCTATCCAATGTGACCAAATGGCCTGTCTTACCTAGGAGTTTGTACTGTCTCATGATGTTCTGCCCGGAGGGCAAAGCTGCCCCGCTCACTGGACTTCACCAGCTGTGGAGCAGGCCCTTCTCTGAGATTTCTCCCCTACCAGAAATCTCTCTGAAAATTAATGGGACGTATTGCTGTCTTGCAAGGTTTGCCACACAAAATGAAACTTACATTTGCTTTAGAAATTATCTGGCTTTGAGATTTGAGTGTTTTTTGTTCTATCCTTCATCGGCCTATTTCCGTGTCTGAGCGTCAAGGGTGATCCTCCGCTGTTCATAAACTATTTGCCCTCCTCTTTTTTCTACAAAAACAATGCATTTCTGAATTGATGGCTACGGTCATGGTGCACTAAGTGATGTACCATTAAACATTTTTAAAAGGATTTTTTTTAAAACACATTAGTGACAAAACCATTGTACCAGTGGCACTCAAAATCAACAAAAGCACAACGTTTGTCAACAATAACATTCAGAGCCACCAACCTGGACTGAAATAAACTGATTTACAAGTGAGATATTTTTAAAAGCCCCTGCTGGCCAGTTCAAAAAGAAAAACAACCCTAAAAAACACACAGCCCAAACAAATCTATTCCACCTGTGTGGTATATGCCCAGGTGGATTTAGAAACTGATTTAAGTAATGGAGTATGTTTAAAAGGTTGGAGAATGTTTAAAAGGCACAAAGTGGGTTGGGTTCCAAACGGTGTGTCCTTATTCTGTCTTGGGATGGACTATGCAGCCAATGTGTATCCCTATTTTGATGGGTTTAGAGTCACAAACAGCAAGCATATTTCAATGAATGTGTGATCTGTGTTCCATTTGGGTCAGGTATTTTTCCTCAAACAGCAGTGGGAAATCCTGCAGTTGTATATAGTGCTATATATCTCAGATGAGGCTTATGTCTCTTCATTAAATAAGAGCTACAAGCATGGTAACAGCAACAACTTTTCCAGTAATAATATTTCTTCTAAGAAGTACAGAACTGTTGTATTTAATATTATTGTGGTTAAAGGCACACAAACGAAAGCTGAGTGAGGCTTAATCTTATCTTCCCTATCAACAGAACCAACTTAATGGGATGAAGCATTTTCCCACAAAAATAGCTGTATTAATAATCTCTGTCACCCTCAAAGCTCTATGATTTATGTCTCTGAGTAGAACTGTGAGGAAATGTCCGCACTATTGGAATTATTATGTGCTTAACCAAGGCCTGGAGCCAACTTGTAGTACTACGCACAGTAATTACGGGACATAAATGAGCTCACCAGTGTTCAGAAGTTTCCCTGTATTGCTTGATGTCTTCTTTACAAATAACCAACTATCTCACTCATTTCACTGTGGATATTAAAAATTAAGAATCAAAAGAGAACAAATCAAGAAGCTGTAGTATATTAAAGGGTAGTTGGTTACTTGCTTCTAATCAGGCCTCCTTGCAGCTGTTATGTGTAGAAGAGTAATAAAAAATTATTTTAGCCTTAACACACATCTTAGCCTTACTGAGGCATTATTAAAGCAAGTATTCTGATCATGGTTAGAGGGAGCAACTAGCCAAGTACCAGACATTGCCACATTCTCTATATTATCAGCATCCAGGTTGCAAAGAAGCAGCTTTTGCTGGTGTATAACACTCCTCATAATTCTTGACAATAAAGGAGAATAGAGATGGGCACGAAATGAGCTATTTTTTGTTTTTGTTTTTGTTTTTTCATTTCGTTACGTAACGAAACGAAAAATGAATTTTGACTCCAAAATGAAACGAAACGACCCAAAACATGAAAAATATTGTTGACAGCTTCGTTTTCGTTAAGGCAAATACATTGCATTGTGCTAAATGATAATGAAACAGCAATTTTTCATTTTCGTTTTCATTTTTTCATTTCGTTACGTAACGAAACAAAAACGAAAGTTTTTGCAAAAAAACCTCACAAAAACGGAAACGAACCGAAACGGACCCCTAAACGACCAAATGACAAACGAAACACAATTTTTTTGAGTCGTGCCCATCTCTAAAGGAGAATATTTGAACTCTCAGTGAGACCTTCCAGTTTCTGTAGAAATTCAAGCTATAGAGGCATAAGGCAAGTCTGATATGAGCTACATATTTTCTTGCAGCCTCAGTGCCAGAAAAAGGGCAAAGGGAAGGATTTTAAACACTGCTTCAAGAGTTTTTTGAATTCCAGAACACCCTTTTTCTTCTGCTCTGCTTTTATATTGCCCAGAGTGACCTGGGTGGGGATGGCAGATAATGAGATGGTCGGACGGTGTCATCGATGCAACCAGTATGGAGTTGAGCAAACTCTGGGAAGCAGTGGAAGACAGGAGGGCCTGGCGAGCTCTGGCCCATGGGGTCACGAAGAGTCAGACACAACTGGATGACTGAACAACAACAAGAGTGACCTTGCTGCCAGATGGGCAGTAAAAAATCCAATAAATAAAAAAATAAAAAAATAAATTGATCTTCCAAAATGTCCTGCTATATTATTACACACTTCAAGTTGAATGTGTGCATGATTGTGGAAGGACTACTGTTTTATGAGTTTTGACTAGATAGGCCACATAATAAAGTCACTGAGGTCTGTCTCCCCACTCTATCCCACTTTCGTTTTCTTCTTTCACTTATCGTGCAGTGGTTAAACTGCTGTACTGCAGCTAAAACTGTGCTCACCACCTGGGGTTCAATCCCAGATAGCCAGCTCATGGTTGACTCAGCCCTCTATCCTTCCGAGGTTGGTAAAATGAGTACCCAGCTTGCTGGGGGGAGGGAGGAACGTGTAGCCTGCATAAATAATTTATAAACCATCCAGAGAGTGCTTTAAGTACTATAGGGCAGTATATAAGCAGAACAGTTTGCTTTTTTGGAGGCGGTGGTACAATACCAAACAGTGTGTGCTGGACTTAGTGTCATTATAAGTATGCAATCCTTCCTCAACCAAACTTCTCAGTCATTGGCTTTTCATCCTAACTCCAAGGTGCCTCCTACCTCTCTTTTAAAATGATGCAGTGGTGCAATTTCAACCAGGTCCTGCTGGCCTTAGTACCTTTGGATGGGTATAGAAGCCTTCCTTCATTTTCCAATCCAGTAGATTACCCTAATCGTCTTCTTCCATGGATTTTAGCATCAAGTACACACCTCAGGATTTTAGCATCAAGTACACTTACCTCCATTGTAATGACGTGTCTGGAACGATTAGTGCACCAGCATATTATCTCTTGCCTCCCAGGCACGTTTGATAAATATCAGTTTGCTTACAGAGCAAATAGATCCAAGGAAGATGCTATAGATATCACCTTGCACACTGCTCTTACCCATCTGGAGCTGCGGGGGACCTATGTAAGGATGCTCTTCATGGACTTTAGCTCTGCTTTCAATACAATTATACCTCACAAGCTGATATCCAAACTTAAGGACCTTGGTTTCTGTAATTCCATCTGTGCCTGGATCATGGATTTCTTATCAAATCGCTCACAGAGGGTCAGATTAAGGGACCACATGTTGTCAGCCCTCACTCTCAACATGGGCGCTCCATAGGGCTGTGTACTGAGCCCACTACTGTTCAGTATTTACACCTCTGACTGCACTCACACTCATCCTGAAAATAAAATTATCAAGTTTGCCGATGACACAACAATAGTGGGACTCATCTCTGGTGGAGACGAGTCCGCCTACCGAGAGGAGGTGCATCGGCTGCTACGGTGGTGCAGAACTAACAATCTGATAATAAATATCAATAAGACCAAAGAGTTTATAGTGGAGTACTAAAAAAGGAAACCAGACACTCAGCCTTTGATTATTGATGGAGTTTGTGTAGAGTTTGACCTGGAGTGCCAACACTGAAGCACTGGTTAAGAAGGCCCAACAAAGATGATATCTTCTGAGACTTCTCAGGAGGGAACAACTGTCTAAGAAACTGTTGGTAACCTTCTACCGGGGCTTTATAGAAAACACTATCACTTACTTCCTCTGTGTCTGGTTCGCCAGCTGCACAGTGGCAGATAGAAGGGCACTCCAGAATTATAAACACTGCTGAGAGGATAGTGGGCTGTCCTCTTCCTCCTTTGGAAGAACTGTACAACTCCAGATGCTTGAGGAAGACATCTAGAATTCTGAAAGACCGTTCACAGCCTGGCCACCATTTTTTTGAACTGCTGCTGTCTGGCAGGAGATATAGGACTCTTACGTCAAGGACAAATAGACTAAAGAACAGTTTTTATCATAGACAGAGCAGTATCCAAGTTAAACACGACAGTTTTAGCACCATCCTAATCAGTTTTTAAGTAGTGTTTTAAATTTTGTAAGCGATTTTAAGAGTTTTTAATATCTTGTATGGCGTTTTATGTGTTTTATGTGTTTTGTATGGTTCCTTGTTTAGAGTGGGTTGTGGAACAGCACATCTTGCATATGCATAATGACAATAAAAACTCTATTCTCTATTCTATTCTATTCAAATATTGCATGCCCCAGCCATGTAATAGCTGGCTATATTTCACCCCCATTCACGATAATGTTAAAATGTTTCTGTTGCTACTGCTGTTGCTCAGCAAAGAACTGCAAATGTCACAAAGTCCAGATAGTGTGGCTGTAACCAATCTTCAAGGGCACAGACAGGTTGTCCTAACCTATATACCCAATATTCAAGCACAGAATAGGCTGAAGGGATTCCACCTATGTCTATATGTCAGATGCACAAATATATGCACAGGGAGAATGGCCACTCATTCTTTTTTTTCCCTTTTTTTTTAAGGAAAAACAGTCTTTCATTTGAAGAGCTACGAATACTCCTTTTGAAGATGTTCTGCATTTAAAAGCCTGCCCAGTCTAACTCTGATCCAGAAGTAAAGAATCACATTTATTTCTGTTTTAATTACGACAACCATTTCTCAATTTCATCTGTGCATAGAAATATGTTAGCATAGGCAGTATTATGTCACCTTTGACTTCCCTTTTAGTGATGCAGGTCCTTCTCTTTCTGGTGATAAGGATTGTCTACACACATGTATAGCACTGTGTATACACAGTATACCACAGGTGTAGCACTGTGTCTGACTAGTCTGGCATAATCCTATAATGTAAGTGTAATTGTGGGTACCCAGTATGACGTAGTGCAATGGTTCTCAAACTTGGGGTTCCCATATGTTCTTGGACTACACCACTAGCTGTAATTAGCCAGGGATCATCTAGGGACCCATGTTTGAGAGTCACTGGTGTACCAGACAGTGACTGACTATGATTTAGGAGATCTGGTCTTGAGTCTCTGGAAATTCACAAGAAGGGATGGCTCGCACAAGTCAAGCTATTAGAGATGGCCACAAAATGGAAATATTGTGTTTTGTTTTGTTTCTTTAGTAGTTTTGATTTGTTTCATTAGTAATGAATTTTTAAAGTAGTTTTGTAATGAAACAAAACCAAAATTAAATGAAACACTATGCTCCCCTAGGTCCTAGAGGCACCAAAATTGCAGATGAGCTTTGTTCCCCATAAGACCCCAAAATTTGGAGAAAATAATTTCTAATTGAGTCAGAAGCTGATAATAGCCCTCCCAAGCGGGTCAAATAGAAAACATTATGTACTAGATAATAGGGTTTGCAGCCATGTTTTGGCATGGAAATTTCAGCATAGCTTCTTTGGACTCTTCCTTATAAGTCCCCCCAAAATTGGATAGCTGTGGGGTTCAAAGCTCCAAAAGAGGGCTATTATCAGCTTCTGACTGAATTAGAAATGATTTTCTCTCAGGTGGATCCCTGTGGAGTTTAAAGCTCAGCCCCCTGAACCACAAACCTCTCCAAATTTCAGGGGCTTACAGGGAAGAGTTCAAAGAAGCTCCCCTGCCATTTTGGTTCCTCAAAGATGAATCATTTCATTCCTAGAGGTGTTTTTTATTTGTTTTGTAATGAAACACATACTAACGTTTCATTACATAACAAAGCATTTTGTTTTTCATTTTGTGCCCATCTTTAAAAGCTATTCAAATGCCTCAATTACTCCAGAAGCCCTTTTAAGGTTGCTGTGAACTTGACAGCACATAACTAGGGGTTTGTTTCACTATCTACTACATCCCTGTTCTACTTGCCTGCCTATACCGTCATGAACTGGAATCAGTTCAAACCCTTGCATCAGGAGATATATTCACTGCTTCATTTCCAGAGGACCAGATTACATGGCTGGTTGACTGTATTCAACATGGTAGTCACAGCATGCTGTCCAGCAGCCAGACATGGTTTACAGTCTTGGATTCAGACAGACAAGAGCTACACACAGCATCTACCAAAGGCACAGACCCTTCTCCATGCGTTAGAAGGAATATAAATGTCAGAAAACGGAAGTTGATCTGCTGCACACCTTTAATGGCAGTGTTCTGGAAACATGGCACTACACTTCCTTTTAAAAGAGTAAGAACATAAGAACATAAGAAGAGCCATGCTGGATCAGGTCAAAGGCCCATCTAGTCCAGCTTCCTATATCTCACAGCGGCCCCACCAGATGTGTTTGGGAGCGCATGAGACTAGATATCTGTCTCCTGATACTACTCCCCTGCATCTGGCCCTTGAAGTACCCTGGTTTTAAGTCTGGAGATTACACATCTCCATCGTGATTTGTAACCTGTAATGGAGTTTTCCACCAGGAATCTGTCCAATATCCTTTTGAAGGCATCCAGGCCAGATGCCATCACCAGATCCTGTGGCAGGGAGTTCCATAGACTAACGTGCTGGGTAAAAAAATATTTTCTTTTCTCAGTTCTTACTCTCCCAGACCTCAATTTGAGTGTATGTCCCCTAGTTCTGGTATTTTGGGAGAGGGAGAAGAGCTTCCCTCTATCCACTTTACTCATGCCCTACATTATTTTGTATGTCTCAATCATATCCCCCCTCAGGCGCCTTTTTTCAAGACTAAAAAGCCCCAAATGTTTTAGCCTTTCCTCATAAGGGAGGTGCCCCAGCCCAGTAATCATTTTAGTCGCTCTCTTCTGCACCTTTTCCAGTTCCACTATGTCTTTCTTGAGATGCGGTGACCAGAATTATGCACAATACTCCAGGTGCGGCCTTACTATTGTTTTGTATAATGGCATTATAATGTTGGCTGTTTTATTTTCAATCCCCTTTTTGATAATCCCAAGCATGGAATTGGCATTCTTCACTGCTGCCACACAATGGGGAGACACCTTCATGGAGCTGTCCACCAACACACCAAGATCTCTTTCCTGATCCGTCACAGATAACTCAGAGCCCATGAGTTGATAGATGAAGTTTGGATTTTTTGCCCCAATATGCATTACTTTACATTTGGCTACATTAAAACGCATTTGCCATTTCTCAGCCCATTCCCCCAGTTTGGAGAGATCCTTCTGGAGCTCTTCACAATCTTCTCTGGTTTTTACCACATGGAAAAGTTTTGTGTCATCTGCAAACTTGGCCACCCCACTGCTTATCCCTGTTTCCAGGTCATTTATGAACAGATTGAAAAGCACCGGTCCTAGGACAGAGCCCTGGGGCACACCGCTTTTCACTTCTCTCCATTGTGAAATTTTCCCATTGACACCTACTCTTTGTTTCCTGGATCTCAACCAGTTCTCAATCCATAAGAGGACCTGCCCTCTTATCCCCTGACTGTGCAATTTTCTCAGCAGCCTTTGGTGAGGGACTGTGTCAAAAGCCTTTTGAAAATCCAGGTAGACTATATCCACCGGATCACCCAAATCCACATGCCTGTTGACCTTTTCAAAAAATTCTAAAAGATTTGTCAGACAAGATTTACCCTTACAGAAGCCATGCTGATTTTCTCTCAGCAAGGTTTGTTCTTTTATGTGTTTTAAGATTTTCTCTTGGATGAAGCTTTCCACCATCTTCCCTGGGACAGATGTAAGGCTAACTGGCCTGTAGTTTCCTGGGTCCCCCTTCCTTCCTTTTTTAAAAATTGGTGTAACATCTGCTATCCTCCAGTCCTCCGGCACTGTGGCCATTTTAAGAGACAAGTTGCATATTACCATTAAGAGATCTGCAATTTCATTTCTCAGTTCCCCAATAACCCTTGGGTGGATGCCATTTGGGCCCAGTGACTTGTTAATCTTCAATTTATCAATTAGTCCTAAAACATCCTCTCTTTTAACCTGTATTTGATTTAATTGTTTAGTCAAGAGGGGCGGTTCAGGCAGCGGAATCTGCTTGAGGTCTTCTGTCGTGAAGAGAGATGCAAAGAACTCATTCAATTTCTCTGTAATGTCCAAGTCTTCCTTAACCTCCCCTTTTCCTCCCTCACCATCCAGAGGGCCAACTGGTTCTCCTGCAGGTTTTCTACTTCTAACATATTTAAAGAAGCTTTCATTATTAGTCTTTATATTGCTAGCCATGTGTTCCTCAAAATCTTTCTTTGCCTCTCTTATCAACTTCTTACATTTCTTTTGCCAGAGTTTGTGTTCCTTTTTATTTTCCTCATTTGGGGAGGATTTCCATTTACAGAAAGACCTCTCCTTGCACTTTAGAGCCTCTTCAACTCCACTGTAACAATAAGTGATTATTTTCAAAATAAATACATCCCCAGGTTTTCACATATAAATGTAAGTGCAGATATGGGGGAAAATCCCATAGCTAAGATTTTGCATATACCTTCAATATCTGATTTGCCAAATCAAACCATACAGTTTCAGAGAAGCTGCAGCTGAACAGACCAAAATCACAACACTCTCCAATACAGCAAATATAATTAACTTTGAATTATGTGAATTAACAGTGCTTGACAAATTATCATTTAGCTCTGGAATTAAATTCTTTCATACCATTAGATTTGTTTGTTAAGCCCAAGTAGGCAAAAGTAGTATTTAATAAAGTAATAATGAAGCTTTTGAAAGGGTGCCTTGGAGAAATATATGGTTTTATCTAAAATAAATCATGCCCATGCTATAATTAACTCACAGATATCATATAACTTTGGATCTACACAACAGATTGTCAAAGAAACTTTAACACACCAATATACCCCATCTATTAAGGCTAGGTTCTTCTCTTTTTCTATTTTTCTGTACAGTCTTTAGGCAGTTGCTGTTCTTTGGTACTATCATTGTCCTTCCAATGGTAAATGGAGGGTGTTAGTGAAATGCCAACAATTCAAAGCCTAAATTCGGCTGTCAAAGCAGTGATAAGAATTAATTTGACACCCATCCACGCCAAATTATAGAGACAAATCCTTCACTTCTCTTCAAGTCCAGACAACCATTTACTTATGAGAACAATGTGCCAAATCAAAGTTCATAAATGGCCATTTGTGTTTAGCAAGAAGATATACTGTTTTCTTATCATTTGTATAATTCCTTGACCTTCTTTGGTCAGTGGCTCCTTCTTTGTATCTGGTTGTATCCTGCATTCACCTGAGGATGACTCTGTTCATAAGGTCTCCTACTAGGGATGTGTGGATGCCTGTACAGGCCCCATTTTATTCCTTTTCCTTACAGTGCTTAGGAAATTAGAATAGTATGGAAAGCAACACACACAAGAGTTGGCAAAATAATCTCTTTCACTTTCCATGGGATTGTGCTCTGTTTCTCAAGCAGAAGGAGTTCTTCCATTCACAAAAGACAAACTTAGAATCCTATCTACTTTGTTTGGTTTGCAGTGGCATGGGAGACTGAAGCCTCCAGCTTATCATGAAAAGTACTTTGTTTTGTTCCATACATTGGAAACTTTTCATTCAATTTCATCGTTTTAGAAAATTTGTACAAAATAAAGAACAGCACTCTCAGATTAATATAAGCATATATTCCAAGCACGTATTTTTTTAAAGAATGTTAAATATTCCTCATTTTAACCAGCCACCAAACATCAGTTGAGTGATAGTCTAACAAAACAGTTATTGAAGCTGCATGACTTTATGTCCATGGAGTTTTCTTGGAAGGAATACTGGAGTGGTTTGCCAGTTCCTACTCCAGCCACCTACAACACCTGATATGAGCACTTTCCAGTTACAAAGTACAAATGGACATATGTTATAAAACCTCAACAACCACTTGAGAGTTCATGAAGGCATCATCAAGAGTAGAAAAGTAGCAGATGAAGCTGAGGTCTTGCTTTCTTCAGTGTTCTTCTCTGGATTTTTCCCTAAAAGTGTTCTGCTCATATACCACCATCTCACAGGGTGGTATATAAGCAGGATGGTTTACAATTTATTTATGCAAGCTACACATTGCCCCTGCCCCCAGCAAGCTGGGTACTCATTTTACCAACCTCAGAAGGATAGAAGGCTGAGTCAACCATGAGCCACCTACTTAGTATTGAACTCCAGGTCATGAGCACAGTTATAGCTGCAGTACAACAGTTTAACCACTGTGCTACATGACTCTTCAACCCAGTACTTGTGAATAGAGATGCACACGAAATGAAAATATAGTACTTTGTTTTGTTTTGTTCATTTTTCCTTTCCTTTTATTTCATTAGTAATGAACTTTTAAAATAATTTTTGGAACGGAACAAAATGAAATGATTTGTTAATGGTTCCCCTGGGTCCTGGAGGCACCAAAATCTCAGGTTAGGTCTTCATGGTAAGACCCCAAATTTGGAGAGGTTTAGGGTTCAGGGGGCTGAGTTATTAAACTCCAAAGGGAGTCCCCCAGGAGACAATCATTTCTAATTGACTCAGAAGTAGAGATTGGCACAAAACAAAAATATACTGTTTCATTTCATTTCATTTCTTGTTTCACTTTATTTCATTAGTAATGAATTTTTAAAGAATTTTCAGAATGAAATGAAACAATTTGTTAATAGCTCCCCTGTGTTCTAGAGGTGACAAAATCACAGGGTAGCTTCTTTGGACTCTTCGCTGTTAAGCCCCCCCCCCCAAGTTTGGAGAAGTTTGGGGTTCAGGGGGCTGAATTATTAAACTCCAAAGGAGGTTCCCTAGAAGAAAATAATTTCTAATTGAGTCAAGAAGCAGTTCCCAGCTCAATTAGAAATTATTTTCTTTTAGGGGGACCCTCTTTGGAGTTTAATAACTCATCCCCTGAACCCCAAACCTTTCCAAATTTGGGGGGCTTACAGGGAAGACTCCAAAGACGCTACCCTGCAATTGTGGTGACTCTAGGATGAATCATTTCATTCCTAGAGGAAAAAATGTTGTTGCATTTTGTAACAAAATGAGTCCTAACCTTTTATTTCATAACAAAAAGACGAAACGGCATTTTGTTTTTTGTTGCATGCCAATCTCTACTTGTGAATATACATCTTGTAACCTGTGAGGGGATAGAACTACACCAAGAAAATATTTAGTGAGAAAGGTACTTAGCACAGCTTTATTTACATTATTGACACCTGCTAATCTTGACTGAATTCCTCCATAGCAAAGTTGATTCTTTCTAGAATCACAGTTTGGTCACATGCATCCACACAAAATAAGCTAAGTCAGAAAAGCTTAGTACATTGTGGTTGATTACTGAACCCTTAATCTTACATTGTGTCTTATCATCAGACAAGAATCCAATGTATTCATATATTGTTTCCACAGAGGACTGTGAAAAATTTATCTTTTGCTTTCACTATATTTCTCAGAATCATAAAGACTAATATCCACCCTCAGTTCCATACTGGGCCATAACTTTCTCCCATTCTGGCATGGAAATGAGAATATATTTGAGAATACACTGTGTACACAGTTTTAAACTATTTGTGCTTCAGTGTATGCATTTTATACACTTTTCAACTGACTAAAGCAGATGACTGCTCCCCTTTTCCTTTGAAAAAGATGAAAGAGAAAATATCTCACTTTCACAATTTCTACCTGATAGTGGCAAGCAAAAAGGTACATTCAGATTTCTTTCATCAATTTCACAGGTGATGAATGAAATATATATGTAAAACAAACTAATCTCCATTAATAAGAATTCTTCATTTTTACTCATGAGCCTTTGGTTGACCAATATGGGAAAAGAATACTGAGGTGGACAGACCATTTGTTAAGATCCATGATGACAGTTCTTATGTTTCTACATGCTAACCTAATTTTTCTGCTTTAGTCTTTGGTTGAGACAGGAAATAATGTAATCTTCATGAACAGCTTCAAAACTATATAACACAATTCTTCTCTCCCTATAGAAATACGGCATCAAGATAGACGGAAGAGTGAAAGCACTTGCATTGGATAAAACCAGGGATGGGCACCTAGCCAAAAATGAAATGCTGTTTTGTCATTTTGTAAGCTTAAGAAGCAATATAAAATGAAACAAACTGGGAAACAGCATTTTGTTATGAAACAAAATGAAACTCTTTTTTCCATTTTAAAATGAACCAGTTTGTTACTCTGTAAAATGGCTCCCCTGAGTCCAAGAGACATCAAATTTCAGGGGTAGCTTCCTGGGACTCTCCTATTTAAGCCCTCTGAATTTGGAGAGCTTTGGAGTCGAGGGGTGCAAGTTATTCAATTCCAAATGGGTTGCCCCCAGCAAAAAACATTTCTAATTGCAATGTTATGTACTTGAAAATAGTGATCCCAGGCATCTAGCAGAATGGAAATTACAGTGGAGCTTCTTCAAGCAATTCCCTTTAAGAACCTCCAGTTTGGAGAGCTTTGGGGTTCAGGGGGTTAAGTTATTCAACTCCAAAGGGGGTCCCCATAGGAATCCATTTTAAAGTGCTGGGGTTTTTTGGGGGGTGGTGTGGTTTGCTTGGCTGCCTGGCTAGGCTATATAAGAGGCCATCTAGTTTCATTTTCTTTCTCGTCTGTGGAGGAGGGAGAGGAGACAGACAGCTCAGTGGCAATGCTGCTAGCTTGCTGTTTTACAGTTGGCTAACTTCACTTCTGTGCTCAAAAATATTTCCCCTGTCAATTAGCATGTTGTGTGATTAGACAAAGAAAGAGTGGGTGTTTGTTTGTTGTGTGTGTGTAGAAGAGAGCTTTTCCTCTCTATGTGTGTGCACATATGCGTGTCTCTCTGTGCACAGAGAGGCACAGCGAGTTCTGTTCTGTTTGGGAGGATTAGTTTGGAGTAGAGTTCTGATTTTGGGCAGGGGTTCTTTTATATTCTTTTTTCCCCTCCTACCCCCTTAAAACTACATTTCTTCCCACCCACACACATTGTTATTCCTACCACCTACCAGTGCCAGTCCCCCCATTCTTCATACCACTCATGTTTGCATTTGTTTTTGTATATTCGTGTGCACTAAAATAAAAATAAAAAAGGAAAGGAACTCCTATAAAAATAAAGAGAACCTTATTCTCTGCAGGAAGCAGAACCTGAAGGACCACCAGTGATGAGGCAAGTGCATTCCCATCAGGCACTGCTGCCACAACCCAGGCCACTGAGTTCATGGCAGTGAGACAACGTCCTATTGGACCACCTGAAGAACCACCCCTGTATTTAGGGGGAGTCCCAGAAGTTAGTCTTAGGGTTGACCAAAAGAAATGAGGAGGAGGAGGAGGAGGACGATGACGACGATGACGAGGAGGAGGAAAGCATGTCCTGCCTCTACTATTCTCCTTCCTCTGCTGTCAGCAACACACCCCAGTCATCCCAGGGTGGCAGGGGAATTGGGAGCCAGAAGCAGACAGTTGTAGGCAGCAGCAGCAGTCACAGGCATTGGGGCTCCTTGTGGGAGCATTTCTCATGCAATGAAGAAGAACCGAAGCTGGCGACTTGAAAGGTCTGCAAGGTGGTGGTGCACAGGGGCAGCGACCCCGGACACCTGGCCTCAAGTGCCCTGAGGACTCATCTGCAGAGGCACCACCCAAGGCTGCTGCAGTCCCCCCAAGTTGGCAGGAAGAGGGAAGCACAGGGCAGGGAAATGGAGGCACAACCAGGCAAAAGAGCTGCTGGCAACACCACTGAGGAAGCTACATCCAGGAAGGCCATGTTGCAGGATGTGCTGCCCTTCAGTGGCACACCAAGGCTGAGACAGCAGGCCAGGGGCAGGGCACAAGAGGCAACCACTCATGTGGTGGGTGAGATGGTTGCCTTGAGTGGGGTGCCACTGTCATATGTGGAGTCCCCGGGGTTCCAGCACCTCCTCAAACCCCTGGTCCCCTGGTACAAGCCTCCATCCAAGAGAACCCTGATCCATAGGGTGATACCCTCCCTGCATGAGTCTGTTAGAGAGATGGTCCATAGCGAGCTCACGCAGGCCAGAGGTAAAATGATCCACTTTAGAGATGGGCACAACTTTGCTGTATTTTCATTTTCGTTTTCATTTTTTCATTTTCGTTATGTAATGAAATGAAAACGAAAAACGGTTCAAAAATGGACCGAAAAAGGAAACGAAACGACTAATTTTGAGCCAATTTTCGTTTTTCGTTACTGGAAAAACACATAATGGAGCTAAATGGGGAGAAACGAAAAATTTTTCGTTTTCATTTTCGTTTTTTCGTTTTCGTTACGTAACGAAACAAAAACGAAAAAAATTGAAATTAGCTCACGAAAACGGAAACGAAACGAAACGGACCCTAGCCGAAAACGAAAACGAAAACGAAATTTTTTTTCTGAGTCGTGCCCATCTCTAATCCACTTTACAACCGACACGTGGACTGGTGGCCACCACGCATACTTGTCCCTCACAACTCACTGGTGGCAGCCAAAGTATTGCGTGTTAGCATCATGGCATTATGGGCAGGGCTGCAGGGGGAGGCCCCCTGCCAACCTACAAGCTTCCAGTGGCTCTGCTGCAGGTGCAGAGCATAGAGGACTCAGTGGCAGGCTGAAACATTGTGGAGGAGCTTCTGTCTGGGTTGAGGGAGTGTGCAGGCCATAACATATTGGCTGCATTGAATGTGGCAGGCTTGGAGAGCCTTGTGTGCATGGCCCACAAGCTACACCTGGTCATGTGCAATGCCCTGGGGCTGGGGAGCCAGGAAAGAGAGACCTGGTGTGAGGGCACTAAGGAGAAGCGAACACTCCTGGAGCAGTGTATGCAGCTGATAGGCCACTTCTCACACAATGTGAAGGCTGCCTGGCAGCTGTGTGAGAAGCAGGATGAGATGGGGATGGCAGAGCATCTCCCCATTCAAGATATGCCCACCAGGTAGAACTCCACCTTTGAGATGCTGGCACACTTGGTGGAGCAGAAGGACGTGCTGGAGGCCATGATGTCCACAACTCCTATTTTGCCAGGGGGGAGGGAGCTGGACATCAGTGCCACCGATTGGCTCACCCTCACCCAAATGGTGGATACCTGAAGCCATTTGAGGAGACTACCAAGGTCATCTGTGGTCTTGCCACCAGCCTGGGACACATCATCCCCCTCATCCATGCCCTTGACCAAGGCCTGAATTCTCGTCTTGCGGAGGTTTCCTTGCTCCTCCCGAGGAACAGGGCCTTGGTCACGAGGTTGCAGGCTGGTGTCCAGAATTGACTGATTCCGCTATGCTGTGACAGGGTGTACCATCTGGCATGCCTGTGCCATCCTTGCACCAAGGCTTCTCTGGCTAGCAGCCTTGAGGATATTGAGGGATGGAAGTCACAGCTGTTCCTTGAGGTACGTAAGGTTGTTCAAGTGCAAGGTGGGCATGCGCTGCCAGAGATGCAAGGATGCCAGGTGTAGGCAGGGAGAGCTCATCTCAGGAGTCCTCCCTCTCAGGGTGTGCCACCCAGAGGCCAAATAAACCACCATACTTGGCCTCTGTTATCCCCGTGGCAGTGTTGAGGTCTTGGGTCAAGAGGCCGGCAGGAGCAGGACTCTGCAAAGGCCATGGGCAGGGACTACATGGACTAGCCCCTCCGCCCCCCCCATGACAGATTCCCCTCGTAACTGGGCCAGTAAGGCAGAGACCTGGCCGCAGTTGTCCAGCTTGGCCTCACTGTCCACTGTCTTTGCAAATGAGGTGAATAGAACAGTGGAGTCCCAGCTGCAGCAGGGGACGGGAGGGGTTCTAATAATAATAATAATTTATTGTCATTGTGTGTATATACACAGTATACACATACAACAAAATTCAGACACCCAGAGACCACACACACACACACACAGACACACACAAATCTCCAAACACTCTCACACACATTAAAAAAAACTTTCAACACACACTCATAAAAAATCCCTGAACACTCCCCCACCCCCCCACCCCCCAAAAAAAACATCTACACAACAGCATCTACACAACAGGCTAGGTAATCCTGTCCAAGTGCTCACTGCTGGTGGTTCTTGAGTTCATTATTAAGTGCAGTTATAGCTCTGGGATAAATCTGTTCAGAAGACGTGTGGTCCGAGTTTTAATTGTTCTGTATCTTCTGCCAGAAGGCAACAGTTCAAAGAAATTGTAAGCAGGATGAGTAGAGTCCCTCAGAATGTTGTGTGACTTCCTCAAACAGCGAGATGTGAAGATGTCATCCAGGGTTGGTAGCTGGAGCCCGGTAGCATTCTGGGCAATTTTAATTATTCTCTGTAGAGCAAGTAGTGCAAGTAACTTCTCTCTAAAAGAAAATCTATGCTTTATATGAAGCGGGGACTACTGTATTCACTCTATGAGATGCACAGACACTTCCCCTTACTTTTAAAAGGGGGTGAGTGCATCTTATTGAGTGAAAGATACAGTATATCAAAAAGAGTCTCTTTTGCATTTTGAGTCTTCTGTTTAGACATGAAATGCCCTCTCTCATCAGAATTGCAACAAAGTTGGCAATTGTTTTATTTTATTTCTGGATAAAGGTGCTACCATGGGAGACTATGCACTGCTGGACTTTGGCAGGAAGTAACACAACCAGGTAATGATTGCAGCAGCTGAGCCATTCTTTACTGAAGGTTTCCCAGTTCCAAGTTATTTATAAGTTAATACCAAAAATGGCCCAGTATTCAACCTTTCTCTTTGGTATGAAGATGGAATAGGCCTGGGAAATCTAATTTGGAGCTCAGAAGAGCAGTGTCAGTCTGCTTTCTTCTGCAAATGCTATGAATATATTGGGAGATCAACAAGTGGGATGTCACATTGAAACAGTTATTGTTTTTTTTCTCAGAGCCAGCAGCATGAAAAATAACATACCGGTCACGCCTCCAATTCCATTAGTTGTACCCATTAGTTGATCACTGCTGAGCTGAGACTTCTGCAACAGGCTTTTGACCTGTATCTTCAGTACTGCATCATAAGAATGCAAATATGAAGATCCCGAAGTATGTGCTTTTCTTTCTTTAAAATGGTATCTGGATAGGACACATTCCTTTTAGTACTAACTCACAAAGACAACAAAAACCTCTGATAAAATAAAAATGCAAGTATTGATCATACACACGCTTGTAAGTTTTCGGCAACTGCTCCAAGAAAGAAAGAAAGAAAGAAAGAAAGAAAGAAAGAAAGAAAGAAAGGGGACACCACACTGATATTTCAAGATGTGTAATGTAAGTATAAAATCAGTTGTATGGGCCCAGTGATTTATCTAGAAGTGACTGGGGTGTGCTTTTAATGATTAACTAGCACTGTTCCAACAGTAATCTCATAATAGTAAATATGACATATAACTGATTGCATCGTCCACAACAGTGGTGCCTAACCTTGAAGTTCTTAGATGACAACCTCCAGAAATCCTAGTCAACACAACTGGTAGCAAGGGCTTTTGGGAGTTTTAGTACAAAAAGTTCTGAGGATCCAAATTTGGGAATCACTGTTTTGAGATGTTTAACTTCAGGTGCAAAGGTTGGGAAAGTGATGTTTTCACACTGGAGCTCCCAGAATCCTCTAGCCAGCACAGAATTCTGGGGCATTTTAGAAGTGAGGACAGCAAGATCCTAGAAGCTATATTTGGAGAGAAAAGAAATACACCTTTCTATGTGACTGGTCACAGTGATGATTGGCTTCCTGTGTATTTGCATGTGTCCCACAGTGGCTTTTCAAAGCAGCCAGCAGTGGGTAAACATTCGGTTTCCACCCACAGAATGAACTCCAGTCGACTTGGATTTCTTCTTGATGATACTCCCTTTTCTGAGTCAAGCACCTGACATTCTGTTTGATGTGGCACAGTTCATGACAGTAAATGCTGTTTGTTAGTAAATATTGTATTAGTTCACTGAGTGGAACTAAACAGCCTGCTTACGTGGGTGTTAATGAGTTATAATTGCATAATTGTTAATCTTGTGAACAACAGATGTCTCTATTGTAACCCCAAAGGTAAGCAAATTGGCGTGCCCCTCATCCATGTTGAGCTAAACCTTCAGCCTCCATTTTAGCATTTCTTCTCTGGGCTGCTGGTTTTAATTTTCTGCACACTTCAGCTAGAATTCTGCTCTTTTTGTGTTTTAGGCAAATGTTCAGAGGATTTTGGTAGGCGACCGTTCTCCATAATGGCAACAGCATTGTGCAGAGATTAACTCAAGCTGAATCAGGAATCGGATAATTTATCTATAGAAGGAAATGCGTAAGAATCAACACAGAATGAAGCAGGCTAGAAGAGGCACCAGTAAAATATGATGGCAAAACTAGCAGTGTGTGGATATGTATACATTTGGCTTGGAAATTGCTGATGAGAGAATTGCTGCTTGTCACTTAAGAGTAATGGGCCAGAGTCCTTTATCCAGGCCATCCTGAAGAAAGGCTAGCAAGGATGATAAGGATGCAGAAGAGAAATCAATACTCTTCACTTTGAACAATCTGGTGAACACCTTCCAGATAGCCTCATATATTCTGGTGGTTAAATGCACACCTGAAAGACAGGAGAGGAGAGATGACCTTGCTGCATCACTTCTAAGGCACTCTGTTCATCTTCCAAGCAGCTAGTTGGATCCAAATGGTACTTTTCATCAATGGATCCTGTCAAGGTGGCAGGAACTGGAGGTGGGGTTGGGGGGAAGAGACAGGACTATCTGCAGGATCTCTGAGACCCATAGCCTACATGGCGAGATATTAACCATTAGGACTAATTGTGGTAGCCACTGATATGTGGTAGCCTTTAAAAATTATTTTAAATAGCTGTTGTTTTCTTTTCTTTTCTTTTCTTTTCTTTTCTTTTCTTTTCTTTTCTTTCTTTTCTTTTCTTTTCTTTTCTTTTCTTTTCTTTTCTTTTCTTTCTTTCTTTCTTTCTTTTTTGCAGAGAGGTAGAGGTAGAAGAGGTAGAAAGAAAGAAAGTGAAAGAAGTAGAGCTGGAAGCCACATGGAGGCCAGATCATTGATGCCTGGTGATGGTGAGTGAGAAACTGTGATGGTGGATGAGAAACTGCTTCAGGTTCTGTGGACTGGAACCATCAACATATCATCTTCTAAGGAACTGATAAAACATCTTTCTGAAGAAAGGTGTCAAAGTGAAACCCATCCAGGAAAAATCCTGGATTTTCTGCTCTACTGCTTCCCTGGGATCTGGGTCTGCCTGGTTGTGGTGTTGTCTGTCCAAGTCAGGTGTACCACCCAATGAGAAGAGGGGGGAAATGATGCACAGAGAGAGCTGGACTCACTTGATGCTGTGCATGGCCACCGATGGGGACCATGATCTCTGTGCCCACCTATCCAAACAAACAGCATACTGCTGTTTGTTGGTTAGATCTGCATATGGCATGACAGAGGTTTGTTCTGCATTACAAAGGGAAAGACTTTCTTTGGGAAAGACTGTTTTGGAAGTCAACAATTAAGGACACATGTCTCAAGTGTGTTTCAAGATTCCAGAAATTCTGCTGGGGCAAAAGTAAACACTACAGTTGCCTTCCTGATTCAACTCTAGGGAAAGAGAAAGCTCATTTTTGGTGCTATTTCGTTAAGAATCCATGATTTGTCAGAAAGAGAAACGTCCGTCTTGGCCTTGCTGGATTTTGCTGGGCTGTCCTACTGAGAAATCATCATTCTTGTATGCTTTGTGCAATAGCAATTTTCTCCCCAGAAGGGTGTTTCTGGGGAGAGTTTGATGCTTGTTGTATCCATTCATTGGGCTCTCCTATTTGGAGTTGCCTTTCAGAATTCTTTCATGCAATATCAATTTTCTGTCCCAAACAGCTACTAGAATGTTGTTTCTGAGGAAGCTTTTTTGGCTGGTTGCATCCATACCCTCTAGTCCAATTGGATAGGTGCATTTTGTTGTGCTCTCCAACTCTGAAGTCACTGTTCTGGCATGTTTTGCACAATATTGATTTTTCTGTCCAGAAAGACTGCCAGAATATTGTTCCTGAGGATGCTTTGGTTTATCCTATTCAGAAAATGCCATTCCTGGTCATTGTGTTCTGTTCCTTCTGGTTTTACGCCATTAAAGTATTAATGAAAGAGTAATATTTAATGGATTTGATGTATAAAATGCTATTCCATTTGTATCTATCACATCATTTTTTATTAACAAATCATCATTCTGGCTCACTCTGTTTCATTTTGGCTTTTACCGAGTCTCTCTATGGAGATATCTAAGAATTATTTGTCTCCTGAAGGATCATTTTTTATTCTAATTAACCAGTCCACAATAATTACTGGTTGGCCATATGAAAGGAAAAATATCCATCTTAATTCCAGTCAGGTATTGATAGTGACCCTGGAATCATTGAATCATCATAGGGTTGGATGGGACCTTGGAGGTCTTCTATTCTAGTTCAAAGCCTTGTTGGAAGACTGGTTTAGTTTATATCTCATTGCACCCAGAATATCCCAATGTAGGGCCTACATATAGCAAAAATATTCTCAATGATATTGGTAGATGCATGTTGGCTGAACATTACACGGGTGTACCAAGGCATCTACAGCAAACATGATGGCCAACCAGTGGAGCTTCTCTTTCCTTAGTAGAGGCAAATTTCTGCCTAATTTAATCTCTTTCTGACATTTGAGCAGATATTTCACACAAATGCTGTCCAGTCTGATATTCAGACTCCTTCAATAGTTGACCAGCTAAGGACTGTAATCTGATTTTCCTTGTGGTTTTAATTACTGATTATGTTTGATGGCTGTGTGTGTTCTTCCTAAGAGTTGCCTGTACTTGCAACTTCGTTTTAAAATAAAGTTATTTCTAAAACGACATTTGAATCCCTCCCCAAAACGTGTCCACTAAGAAGGACTGAAACATGTCAAATTTACAATCTTAAGAACAACTTTAAAAAAAAATCAAAGTCCTCAGTAGATGAATTTATCCTGCAGCTTCAAAGATATGAAAATGCAGAACACATTGTTATCCCTGGGGTAGAACTTCAAAAACCGAAGAGATCAAAATTAGTTTCTCCATTTTCCTGTCAACATCTTGAGTCTTAAAAGTTATCGTAAAGATTGTACTGACATATCAGACATTTTCAAGTACTGTATTCTGTACAGGTAAATTTGATAAATTGCAATGGGTAGCATTGATGCCTTTTGTGTCCAGTAGAAGAATATTTTATTTATTTATTTATTTATTTTTACATTTATATACTGTGCCAATTTCCCAGAGGGAACTCTGGGTGGTTCATATAAAAACACACAAAGAAAAAAAAACCACAAGGTAATAATAGTAATGAGTAATTGGCAAGAGGCATTAAAAAACCAAATGATAGATACAAGGAAGAAAAAGAAAACAGTGATACAGACCCTAGCGATCGCCTAAGGCATCCCTAAACAACCAGGTTTTGACAGCTTTTTTAAAGGATGCCAAAGACGGAGCCAGGCGTATCTCGCTCAGTAGTTGTTCCAGAGGGTTGGGCTGACCACCGAGAAGGCCCATTTGCGTGTTGCTACCCTCTGGGGGTGGCTATCTGGAGCGAGAGATCCATGGAGGAATGGGTGGGTTGGGCCAGCTCTGATATGATAATTTATCACAACTGCTGTTCAAATTTGCTGGTTTGTTACGTCACAGAGGTAACAATAAAACATGGGCTTCCACCCTGTTGCTAAAACACTCTAGAGAAGCCCTACTGAATCAGGGGGAATTGGCTAAGTCAACTCCTCCGTAAGCTCCACTGATTCAGATAGGCCTACTTGAGTGGCTTTTCACTATGCTAAGCATTGGGATTTTATCCACTAGACATACCTATTAATGTTTCTAAAAAGCAGGTATGTCAGACTTAATGCAAGGAAATACAGTAACCCCCCACCTATCGCGGGGGTTAGGGACCCACCCAACCCGCGATACATGAAAATCCACGATATGCGGAAGCGGGTCGGGTGGGGTGGCGGGGAGTGATTTGATTGTTCCCCCCTGTGGCTCCGAGGCCTCCTGGACCAGTCTGGGGGGGCAGTGGGGAGGGATTTGATTGCTCCCCGCTGCCCCCGTGTGGCTTCGACGCCTCCTGGAGGGGGGGGGTGGCGGGGAGCAATGCAATCGCCCCCCGCCCCCGCAGTTACTGCGATCCCCTAATATAGTGGGGCCACAGTACCTGAACCACAAAATGGCGGGGGGTGACTGTACAACTTCTTCCTACTAGCCAACAACAAATTTCACTAACACAACATTATGCCAAAAGTGTTAGCCAATGGAACAGGGCTATGCCAAGCATAGATTTCCTTCTGTGCAGCAGAGATTCACATTTATATGTTGCACCTTCAACCACAATCCTACTGATTTATGCTTAGTTACATACATTTAAATTGATCTTCACATATCTGTTCATCCCTACATTTCCAGTTTTGCAGAATACCAGATTTTTAGAAAAAGGAAAAAAGAAAAAAGAAGGGGGAAAAAAGAAAAAAATCATATTCAAATATTCTGAAAATTTAAATGTAAATTGGGAAATGAGGAGTCTGACATAAAACTAAAACATGGAGACACATTAAACACAAGGCCATGGCATTTATCCGTTCAAAGTTAGAAACATGCTACAGTATTGATGTAGATAACAGAAAAATTAATAAGCAAATTTGAGGAAAGAAGTGTAATGATCACAGTATTAGGAAGTTCTATCCTGTGACCTGTTCAAGTACCCTCAAAGAATTTGTAATTACTGCTATTATTTATACAAATCATGTGTAAATCCTATGCTCACAGCATGAAAAGAACTAATCACCATCACTTTATCTGAGTAAGGATTAAGAAAAATCCAAGGACATGACATTGAACAGCCTAGCACATAAAGACGGATTACAGTATCAGGTAGAACATTGCTTCAGTGCATACCAATACATTATTATCAAGTCTTGTATGCAAAATGTAGAAAATTCCTGCAGCCATCAGTTCTAATCTATGTGTAATTACCTGGGGGGGGGAAATCTACATAGGTTTGAGGCTTCGAGCCATAAGCATTTCCCCACGACCAACGCCTCCTAATAAACATGCATGATCAGTAACGGTTCTGCTTTCTTAACACTGATCTTTCAGAAATATCTGCAGATGTAAAAGGTGCAATAAAGAATGAAGTATACCCTGTGGAGTATTACAAGACAGTACATTCATTAAGTAGTTCTTATGACATCATAAATATTTTAGGCAGACAACGTGCACATAAAAATCACAGGCTTCCTAAATATTACAAGAGAGACTACTTTACTTTTATATAATGTAGACTGCTTTTTCCTTTAAAAGAAATAAAAAATGAAGCCAAAACAATAGCAAGAACACAAAGCAGTTTTAGTTATGTATGCAAAGCTGAACCAAGCCTTTGGGATGATAGCATAAATGTCACACCTTGTTGCAGTTTTAACATGATGCCGCGCAATATTTAAAGCATCATCCATCATCATGTCACCTTATAAAATCAAGTAACCGTCTCATAGCGACATAAAGGCAGTGAGAATTAGGAATCCATTATCCATTTTAAGGGAATGGCTTCCAAATGTTTTGATGAAAGTAAAGTTAAAATAATACTTTACAAACATTTTCAAGATATGCAGGGCCTACAGATGAGGAGGGGACTCAGGGATGACCATTTTAGCTCTATTCCCCATGTTTATTTTGCCTTGAAGGGGGGTGACTAACAGCAGTAGGGTGGATGTCTCGTTCCAAGTTTGAGCCAAAAGAACCCTGAATTTTATAGATTCTAAACTACTGGATTGCTTCCACCCAGGGCAAGAAGCTCTCTGTTCCATTTCCAGCATTATGGTTTTGTAAATCTAGGTTTTGATAAGTCTATTGCAATTTATGTTCCTGTATACATATTCATTATTTGAGACCGGCATCTTCAGAGGATAGCATGGATTTGCAAATGAACTGTTGCAAATCCAACATTTCAGAGAGATGTTTCATACCGCCTCAAACACAACATCCTTGTTGCTTCATGGGGACGATTTGCATATTCAACTGTGAGTCATCAAGTGTGGAGTGATGAGCTCTTACTCCACAATTGATGCTGTCAGCTTTGACACTGTTGATCACTTGTTGGAGTAAAGGGTGACGGGGTTCCTGGTTTCACTCCATTGCCCCCATCTGATGCCTGTCAAAGCTGTCAGCTTGGTCTATTGCTACCATGCACCCACCTTACAACGAAGAAGTCTGAGTTTCTATTCAAAAAATGTTTAATGAATTCTGCTGACTCAGTGAATATGCCTCTTGCACATTAAGCAATTTTGGGAGCATAAATCATCCTTTATTTCACATAGAACCAATCACAGGAGGGTGATCACTCAGGAAAGCTTGTTTTTTTTTTTTTTTTTACTACCCTTCTTGGATAAATTGGCATACCACTATATACCTGTTTTGTTTTTAACTCTCTGATTTTTCTACCATTCTAATATCTGATTTCACCTTGCACACCCAACAAGCAGACAGAAGTGTAATGCAGTCTACATATTATACCCTTTGTCTTGGCTTTTCAGGCTCTCATCAAACCAAATTGCTTGCAGCAAATGAAAGAGCAATGATATAATACAGTACATTAAAAAGCCAAATCAGGGAGGTGTTGCAAAACCAACACCACAAAGAGGAGCTTGCTTTAATTATATGTCTCTATCAATAGTCGGGTGTGGTGGCTCAGCGGACTAAGGCTCTGAAAATTGTTGGCTTCAAAGTCAGCAGCTCGGGGTTTGAATCCTGGGTGCCACACAGTGGAGCGAGCTCCCACTGCTAACCCCAGCTCCTGCCAACCTATCAGTTTGAAAGCATGTAAATGCAAGTAGATAAATAGGTACCGCCGTAAAAAGTGGGAAGGTAAAAACAGTGTTTCCTTGCAGCCAGGCTGGCCACGTGGCCATGGTCTTGCACAATACTGGCTCTTCGGCTTGAATATGGAGATGAGCACTGCCTCTAGAGTTGGACATGACTAGCACGCATGTGCAGGGGGAAACTTTACCTTTATCAATAGTGCATATCTACAATCCACTCCACAAACTTGCTGTTATACCAGAATGATTGGAATTAAACTCTGAACTTCAACACCATTTGATGGTAATAGTGCCAATTAATTAAAATTGAACGTCCTTTTCTGTAAGTCTCCTTGTAATCATGGACTGAGGATGGCAAGATACTACTCATAATCATGAGATCATGACTGTAAAACCTAACATTATTTAAAAATAAAACCTTTGGCCCAATTAGCAAGTCTAGCATTGTCCCATGCTCTGCTTCCAGTCATACAAAGCAGCCAAGTGATCCAGATGGCTCCCACTCAAGACAGTACAATTACCAGCCATCTGCTTCTACCATGTACTATCCAACACAACTGGAGAATACAAATTTGAGTGGATTGTGAATATCAGCATTGTGAGGTGGAGGATGTTCTTATGTGAAAAAATAAGGGAGTATATTCTTAATTCCTGAAGGCTTAAAGGTGAAATGAATAAATAAATCTACAATGTTCTATAATGTGATAATGCTGAAATTATTAAAGATTTTCTGTACACTTGTTGGTATGTCATCCAAAGAGAAAATGCAGCCAAGAAATCAGAAGTCTGAGACTTGGAGCAGCAGCTATGGAGGAACTAGAAAAGATTTTCTAGAGGAAGGATCATGGCCAAAATAATCTCTACAGCGGTGCTCCCTTTTAGAGGTGTAAAACATTGGCAATGAAAAAAATCTAACAGGAAAACAATCATTTGAAATATGCTCCAAGACAACAGGGTGGCTTTCCTGGATTGCACAATTATCATTGGAACCAACCATGGCCTGGGAACAAAAGTTTACAGGAAGCTCACCCACACAGATCAGTATCTACTGTTTGACCCCCATCATTCATTACAACACAAATTAGGAGTCATCAGGACCATAGAGCAGAGAGTATCCCCACCTCCACAGAAGCCAAGAAGAAGGAAGACAGGCACCTGAAGGCAGCATTTAAGGCCAGTGGATATCCACATTGGGCCTTCAACGAAGCAGTGTCCCAACCCAGAAGAACAATGGATCAGCCTGAGACCCAGAACCAATGGAAAAACCTGGTCATTCTTTACGTGCCTGGACTGTTTGAAAAGTTTGAAAGGACTAGGCCAGTTTTAAAGGGGTCCAGCTGATAATAGCTCAGCAGGAGCCCTTTAAACTGGCTCCTGGAGTCATGTGCACCAAATCTGGTGCCTCTTGGACCCAGGGGAGCCATTTCATTTTGTACGATTTAAAAAAACAAACACATTGTAAGGCATGAAACAAAACAAAACATTATTTTTCCGTTTCATGCCCATCCCTATTATATACCAATTGCTTTTCCAGTCTCATGAACACTAGGTTCTTTTCCTCATTGCTGTTCAAACCTACATCTTATCAGATTTATTCTCTGTTGCTATGCATACATTCTACCTTTCATTCTCTTTCACACCAAGGGATGCAAGCCAATGTACTTCATCCAAGGTGCACACCACAATTTCTTGCATATAGATACCTACCACAAACACACACCCACACAGTCACTGATGCTGATGCTTTCCCCTTACATACAGGTAACGGGGTGTGTCTATTACCCCGCTCCTGTATACATGTGCAGAACAAATTTTCCATTTCACATAGCGCCACATAGCTCTATCTGGAAAAATGAATTCTATGACTTGTGATAAACACTTGAGAAGATAGAAGGGATGACAAGGGACAGCACAATTAGTAGTGAAAATGTAATCCTTCAAGTGGGTCAGTGGGTGGGGCTTGCAGTGGGGGACAGGATCAGGGGCAGCCATCCCCCCACATTCTCAGCCACCAAATCTGTCCCTCCTTACAAAAAGTTTGGACACCCTTGCTCTAGAGTAATGTATTACTTTTGCTTTTCACTCTTTCCACCAGTCTTTACTTTCTGCTCTCAGTATCAGGAAGTTGCCTCAGTTTGAAACTGAAGAGGGTGAGAAAAGCCACTGCTGATATCAGTTAAGGAACTTGTACAGAACTCCTTTATCGGCATACAAAGCAGCAAAGTCCCTGAATGATCCCTTGATGAGTGCATTGCAACATCTATTCACACTCAAGGGCCGTGTAAAATTGAATAGCTTCTCTCTCAACTGCCCATGACCTTCTGTTGAGTTTTTATTCCCAAAGTGTTCCTTCTGAGGTGCCTTTTACTTATTTATTTTCTCTACTTCGAAGCTAGTATTTCTTGAGGGACAAGTGACAAAAGGCACTGATGCTGAAAGTGATGGCTGTGTAGGATGGAAAAACAACTCAACCCTGTAATTAATTTTCTTTCTTTAAATCCCCATCAATAATATTAAGTTGGAAGAGAGTGACAGGGTGGAGCTATCTTCCAGATCATTTCATGTTAGAAAGGTTACAGTACCCTGTGTAAACTGATTGTGGAGGGCAGAGGCAAGAGGCCATCATGCAGAACAGTAGGGAAAGGAAACCCTCAAAAATCTTCTGCTTAAAGTAGTCTTCTTGACAGGATGAACCACATGTTACTGTGGCAGAAATAATCTACTAACTCTGAACTTTAACTCAGCAGAAAGCAGGAAGTCCATAACATAGTTCAAGAATGCAGAAATGTGGAAATACTGCATGGATCAAAACTGAATTCTACAGAATAGTGAATTTCTATCCTTCAGAGTGGCAGCCTCCTCTTTTCACTCTTGATATACAAACAACAAAGTGGATGATAGCCCAAAAGGGGGGGATGTAAAGGTCCCGCCCCCCCACACACATGAATGTGATAGTCATTTCTGACTCTATGGGCAGTGCTCATCTCCATACTCAAGCCGGAGAGCCAGTGTTGTGCAAGTCCATGGCCACGTGGCCAGCATGCCTGCAAGGAAACACTGTTTTACCTTCCTGCTTTTTACGACAGTACTTATTTATCTACTTGCATTTATATGCTTTCGAACTGCTAGGTTAGCAGGAGCTGGGGTTATCAGCCGAGGCTCGCTCTGCTGTGTAGCACCCAGGATTCGAACTGCCGAGCTGCTGACTTTGCAGCCAACAGTTTTCAGAGCCTTAGTCCGCTGAGTGACCATAACCCACCCACCACCCACCAAGAACGCTTACACCAAATACACAGTAGTAGCGTGAAGGTATCATGGCTTACTGTGGTAGTTTTGCTGCAACATACTTATGTGGCTATTTCCTCCTCCCATCCAGCTCTGTATCACAGTGGTTAAATGCGTGTACTGCATACAAAACGGTGCTCATGACCTGTGGTTCAATCCTAGGTAGCCGGCTCATGGCTGACTCAGCCTTCCATCCTTCTGAGTTGGGTATAATGAGTACCCAGCTTTGGGGGAGGGGAATGTGTAGCCTGCATACTGTACTTAAACTGTAAACTGCCCAGAGACTACTTGAAGTGGTATGGGGCGATATATAAGCAGAACACTTTATACTTTAAAAGTATGTGTGTGGGGGAGAGAGAGAGAGAGAGAGAAATGTATACAGTGCGTGTATTTTGTGTATAAGATTATATTTTTGTCTAAAATGGTTAGCCTAAAAATTGAAGGTCATCTTATACAAGGGAGATTACCACAAGGTTGCAAAACTGTAATTTTGGGTTAGAAAAGTTGGGGTTGTCTTATACATGCCGGCATCTGACAGACGGGAAAATATGGCATGAATTTATTTAAAAATCTGGAATTAATGCCATGAAAATTAGTATACGTAACTAGCAAGAACATTGAGATGTCTCCTATTTTGGATATCTTATCCTTCTCCTCTGCCTCCAGCACAAACAACTACATAGGTGATAAATTATAAAGATGGGATTTGACAGTTTGCTGCCCAGAATGGTTTAGAAGACAGCAGCAACAACTACAACAACCTTTGAACTAGAAGCGACCCTATGGATCAACTCCAGAGAAAAATAAACATAAGGGAAACAACAGTGAAAAGTAATGAAAATAGAGTCAGAATCAAGCAAGAGAGTAACACATGTTGTGTACCATTCTATTTGTTAACAGTGGGGTCCTTCCTAGGGTGGTGTTGAGTTTGATGCTTCCTCCTCCTCCATTTTTCCATCACTATCACCCTGATTGACAGAGGGGTCCCCACAGTGGCACATGCCCACATGTTTAACTTCAGCTCTTTTACCTGAATTATTATCACCTGGCAGGCAGGTTGACTGATGGGTGATCCATCCTCCATGCTAGCACCAGGGTTATTTGTCAGCTGTAACCAATACAGTCATGGCCAGAGTTTATTCTAAAAAAAGTTGATTTGTTATAGTTCTTTTTCCCTCTTTGGCCAATTGGATCCACTATAATGGAATAACAATATCAGTTTGTTCAGCCATCCTAGTAATCTCTGGGATTTCACATTTCAGCACATTCAACCATATATCCACAGTCATAGGGATAGAAACTAGAAAGTAAGCAAACTGGGAGTATGGGAACAGAATAACTTGTGATAGTTGTGTGGAGGCTTTAGAAAAAAATAAAAATATGAAACAATAACACAAACCAAGCAAAATGCACAAACTGGTATAAATTCATTTCCATGCTGAATTTCAGCAGTTTTAGTACAAAATTCAGATTGCCTGAGTGCATGCATGGGCACAACTACAAAGGGAGATTGTAAGGTTGTAACTTTAAAAAAAAGAGAGAGAGACAAATGATCTGAAGAAACCAAGAAATTATTCTGCACTGATAACAGAATCCAGCCGAAAGGATTATTTGATTTCCTAGGCTGTGTGCCACAGTTTCCAGGATGTGGCTATTAAAGAAGAGAATCTGCAAATTAGCTTTTCAGTGATTTGCTCTCCTGGCATGTAATAGAATTCATCTTTCAGCCGAAGCTACCTGCATAGCTGAAAGGCAGCAACAACTACAGGAATGTATCATTATGAACACCTAAGGTTCCTTGTCAGAAGGGCCCATGTTATCTCAGAGAAACAAATATCCAGTGCTCTGCCAGCTGTGAAGGAAATTATTATTCCGCTATTATAAATAAGAGCTGTCACATGCATGCTAAGATTACTAATCACAGCCTGTTGCATTGTGTGGTAAAAATAATGTCTTGCCACTGAATTTAGCCAATGTTCCAATATAAGAACATTGTCTTTTCTGGGCTGTTTCCCTTCTTGATTTTTTTTCAAGCATAGATATTGATTAAAAGTGCTATTTTTATTTTTAAAAAATCCATCTGAACAGTAGAAAAGCACCCTGTCCACAGAATCTTTGCATTGTAAATGTGGCTCAGCTCTCATTCTACCAGGCTCAAAGGAAGAAGATGTGACAGCACTGAGATCTCACAGTGCTTCACCAACCTTTCTTGAGCTCTCCTTGTATCGTTGTTGCATCTGTGGGTAGCACTGCAAAGAAAAGAGGTTTAAAAGACCATGGTGGCCTCCTGGAGATAGACGCAGCAGGAGATATGTATTGAACTCCAGTCAACACAAGCTCCTAAAAGGCATCTGGGGCACAGTGCAAGATGCTTGTTTTGATCTTGCAATAAATAATAATTGGGGGTCTTCAAATGAATTCCAAATTATGGCATCTCTTTCCGAGATTTCCTAGATATCCAGAAGTGATTTGCCATTTCCTTCTTCTGGAGGTGCTTTGATGCTGTGGAGCTGGCCCGAAATTATAAACTGCTGCTGCAGCACAAAGGAAAGACAGGGAAAGTTACATAGCCTATGAGGTGTAAATTCCTAAGACTATCCTATCTTGGTCAAGGGCCAGTTAAAGTAAGATATCTCTCTCTCTCTCTCTCTCTCTCTCTCTCTCTCTCTCTCTGTGTGTGTGTGTGTGTGTGTGTGTGAAGCAGAGCATCAAAAAACCAGGACTTTCTACTTTTTGATAGTGCCTCTTGGGCTGCGATCTCACTAAAGTTTTCTGCGCATCTTAATTTGATGCGTAGTTTTTTGGGGGATGGTCACATGATGTTTGATGTGCATTTAGTGTCCGGTCGACAGGGTAGTATTTTACTGCTCTGTGCCCATCTCTGCTTGCTTACTTTGCATCTTTTCCCTTTTTCTGGGTCGATTTTCTAAGTCTCCATTGCAGGAAAAGGGGTACGAAGCGAATTACTGTGTATTTTCTGGGGTCGGACCTCGCTAGAGTAGCAAAGAACTGCACATCTTTAAAGGAAGTTTTTAAAACCAACCCCTAGCGGTGGTTTAAAAAACTTTGGTGAAACTGTGCTTCTGGGGGCGTGGTCGGTCGGGGCACCAAATCACTTCCCTTCACGGTTAGGACACAATCTTTTACTGCACAGTTCGCTGCAGCAAAAATGTGCAGAAAACGTTAGTGAGACTGCGGCCTTGGCCTGCTTCTTTGTCTCAGCCAGAATTACTTTTTCAGCAATGAGTATCCACATGTTTGAGGAGTGTATCTGTATTACAGTTACAGAAGTTTGATGCCACTTTCATGGTCAACACTCCTACCCTATGAAATGCTAGGATCTGTAGTCTGGTGAGGTACTCCTCTTCTAGAGATAATAAACTGAAATTCCAGGCTCTCCAGCAGAGAGCTTTAAGTATCTAACCAATTAAGAGATCCAAATATAAAGATTCCTTTTTTAAGCAATGTTCTTTTGAGTGCATTGTTTTCGTTTTCTCTCATCTTTTCATGGGGAATATATCTGAAATATAAGGCCTGAAGAGGACTGTGGTCCTTCCAGGAAGGGCAGCCCTTTTAGGCTAACGTTTTTTCAATGTCTTCAAGCTTTGAAAAGTTAATATTAGATATAATTGGCCCAAATCCTATTCCATAAATTGTACCTGTGTAAGGATAGCAATGTCACAAGCTGGGAGATTTCCTGAAATGAAAGTATTCCCATATCTGTCCTTCTGCTCTGAAACTGTGTAGCTTACACAAAACCATATAAGGTGCCTCCTCCCAGGAGTCACAGTGTGGAACTGAACTCCTGCCT
>JAHTLZ010000122.1:861208-872151 GCA_023846285.1 Phrynocephalus versicolor
TATTTATTTATTTATTTATTTATTTATTTATTTATTTATTTATTTATTTATTTTGTATCCCGCCCATCTTCCCAGTGGGAACTCTGGGCGGCTTACAACAATAAAACAGGTAATAAAAACGCTAAACAAAAAAGCAAGACCCAAGCATAATTAATGCAAGGGGACAAGATCACGGTGAGACCCAAGCGTAGTAGAATAAGGGGGTGGAGAAAAGAAAACCTAACTGGAAAGGTCACCAAACGCCTACCTGAAGAGGTGGGTCTTCAAAGTCTTCTTGAAGGCAGGCAGGGACTCTGTCAGGCGCAGCTCACTGGGGAGATGATTCCAAAGCATGGGGCCCACCACAGAGAAGGCGCGGTCTCGTGTGCGCGATTTCCGCGCCTCTCTGGGTGTGGCCACCCTCAGTGAGCGCACCTGCTCTATTCTCGTGGGTCTGGACTCGGTTGACCTTTGAGAGATACGCTCTGCCAGGTACTCTGGTCCTAGGCCGTGGAGGGCTTTCAAAGTCAAAACCAGGACCTTGAACCTGATCCGGAGGACAACAGGGAGCCAATGCAAGCGAGCCAGGACTGGGGTGATGTGCTCGTATCTACGGGCACCCACCACCAGCCTGGCCACTGCATTTTGCACCCGCTGCAACCTCCAGGCCAGGGTCAAGGGCAACCCCACGTAGAGGGCATTGCAGTAGTCGATCCTCGAGATCACCAGGGCCTGCACTACTGTACTCAGGGAGGACTCATCGAGATACTGGCGGATCTGGGCGATCCTGCGGAGGTGGATAAAAGCGGCCCTGGAAGCAGCCATCACCTGGGCTTCCAGGGAGAGGGCTGAGTCCAGGACCATGCCCAGATTCCTGGCCCTGTCCGCAGGCTAGAGGGAAACACCCCCCAGCTTAGGGAGGGGGCCATTGTACCCAGACGAAAGCGCCCCGAAGAACAGAACCTCCATCTTCTCCGGATTCAGCTTGAGCCGGTTATCTCTGGTCCATTCCAGAACGGCCTCCAGACACAGATCAAGGGAGTGCACTGCCTCCACTGCAGACGACGAAAAGGAGCGATAGAGCTGCGTGTCATCAGTGTACTGATGACAGCAAACTCCAAATCTCCAGATGACCTCCCCCAGCGGCCTCATGTAAACATTGAACAGCATGGGTGAGATTGCCGACCCCTGGGGCACCCCACAAGGGAGAGTCCAAGGAGCCGACAAATCATCACCCAGCTGAACCCGCTGAGTCCGGCTGCCAAGGAAGGAACGGAGCCAGGCCAAGGCCTGACCGCCGATTCCCACCTCCGTAAGCCGGACAGTATCAAAGGCAGCTGACAGATCAAGGAGAACCAACAGGGAGAAACACTCTGTAAACTATGTTTACTGGAACCGGACTCAACCTCTCATATCCTTCTCTCCTGCCCCTCGCACCACAAGCTTCGCCTTCGCCTTCTGACCCCTTACATTTCTAATTTTTCTGGATCCCCAGAGAGTATAACAAAGCGTCTCCTTGAGGACAAACATCCGGAATTGACAGCCTCAGTGGCTGAATATTTGGCCACTGTTTTAAATATCAGTAAATAGTTTGGGGCCAAGGCCTGCTATTAACCCAATTTTTAATTCATTTTAAACCTATTTATTTACTTCCTACCTCTTATTTTACATTTTGCTGCCCCTGTTTTATATGAATGTATGCCAATAAAGGTTATTGTGATTGTGATTGTGAGAAACACCCCCTGTCGGCCTCCCTGAGGAGGTCATCCTGCAGAGCGACCAGGGCAGTCTCGGTTCCATGAAGAGGTCTGAATCCAGACTGGAAGGGGTCCAGGATACAATTTGCCCCCAGATATGACTGAAGCCTGACAGCAGCCACCCTCTCGAGAACCTTGCCCAGGAAGGGAACAATGGCAATTGGACGATAGCTGGATAAATCGTCCGATACTATGCCAGGTTTTTTAACAGTGGGTTTCACCACGGTCTCCTTTAGACGGGCAGGGAAGCATCCTTCCCTAAAAGAGGCCGTGGCAATAGCAGAAACCCACTCAGGTATGCTCCCTTCAGCAGATTTAATAAGCCAGGCCGGGCAAGGGTCAAAGGGAGTGGCTGCCGGCCGGCAACAAGCCATGGCTCTGGAGGCCTCTGCTGAAGACGGAGGGTACAGAGGTACCTCTACTTACGAGCAGCTCGACTTAAGAGTGAAAAACCTTTGGCATTTAAACTGCTGCCTTACAAATTTTAGATGCGGTTTGCTCTACTTACAAACTTATTTTATTTTATTTTATTTTTAGACAGTGCTGTTCTACTTAAGAGTTGTTCAACTTAAGAGCATGCATTCAGAACGGATTAAACTCATAAGTAGAGGTACCACTGTAAAGTACCACTGTATATCATTTTCAAGATAAAAAATTCAATAGAGAAAATGATCCACAGCATTAAATCTAGCCATCAGTATATGTACTCACCCAGTAGACCTCTTCAGACCATATTTCACCCTGGAATTGCTATAAAGTTTTTTACATGTCAATATTTCATGAGAGGGGGAGTAGGATTAAGTCTGGCAGATACTTTTCATAACTCTCTTTACAAGTCATCACTAGAAAATGGAACAATTTTCTCAAGAAATCATCCTTGAAATTAAGGCAAAAAGCAAGTCTGATTATTTCAGAGTGTTGTCTTTTTCAAACAACCACAAAGCAACCACATCTGTGTGACCTCACATTTCAGCTGGGATAATCTTGTTTTTTTTTAAATGCGGTTAGTACACCTTTGTTATCCTTCTCTTTCCCCATCCAACTGTTGAGATAGGAAATAAATTCTGATTGATTCTACAGAAAAACCCACATTATCTTTATTGCTAACTTCTGTTTGTCATTTCTTATGGCTTTTTTCGCTAATATCTATTAAATTATTCCTGCATAATGAACTGAGAAAACTGCCACTAGTATATACTAGTGGCAGTTTCCTCAGTTTTCTTATTTATATATTTCATGTATTATTTTGCTATTTTTCTCCCTATATGGGACACAAGGTGTGTCCAAACCATTTGAATCATATAGTAATAGCAAGTTTATAATGTCATCCAGCACTATATATTAAAAAGCAATTGAACACAGATCAGGATTAAAAATAATTTTGGAGTCATTTTTTAAAAAACTTTTTAAAAAATTAAAATTACCTAATTTTTTTAAAAAAGCATTCATCATTTTAAAAAAGTTTAAAAATTATATTTATTATTTGCTCCCTTTTCTTTGCCTTCCAAAACCAACTCATGACTCCCTAAAATTGGAGGCAGCATGTGAGGAGTTAAGTTGGAGAGAGAGATTTCCTACAAAATTCATTTTAAAAGTTATCCTAAGTGTCGGGTGGTGTGAACTGGCAGATTTGCTGGCATTTTCATTGCCCAGCCAGCTCAAATAGCCAGAGGCTATGGCAGGTTGATGGGTGTCTTTTCCAATAATCAGAATGATCCCATTGTATAATCTAATCCCATCCGATTAGTATATGAGTAAGTTACCTCAGGTCCAGCCTGATACAGTTGCAGAGCACAGTCTTGGGCCCTCTTGTGGGAAAGGAATAAATCTGAAGTTTTATTTATTTAATTTATTCATTTGTATGCTTATTAAACTGCCTGATTTTCCCACAGGAACTCTGGGTGGTATACAAAAAAATGACAGCCTCAACTTACCCAAACAAACCCCATAAAAAATTAAAAACAATAACAACCACTAGAGATGGGCATGAACTGAAAAAAATGGTGATTCATTTTGGTTCAGTTCATTTTAGAGTTCAGTTCGTTTCGTTTTGTTTTTTAAAAAAAATTAAAATTCATTTCTTTGATTTCTTGATTCGTTATTCGTTTTGTGTATAGTGTGTGTTTGGTGCTTATGCAACTTTGGCTGGGGGGAAGAGGGGCTTAATCTTTTCCCCAGCCACTGTGGGGTGGGGGAAAGAGCTCCCCCAGCCAGTGCCGCTCAGCTGAGAGGCGCTGGCTTAGGGCCAGCACCTCAAAGAGACCCTGCTTTCTGCCTCCGCAGGCTAAAAGTGGTCCAGCGACTGACAGCCCAGCAGGCTTCAGAAAATGGGTCAGGAGGGAAGTTGCAGCGATCCCGCTGCCCTCCTGACCCATTTTCTGAGGGCCCCTGCTGAGCTGTCAATGGCTGGACCGCTTTTAACTTGGCCCAGTCAGTACCAGGGGGAACCCCTGGTACCGACTGGGCCAGATTTAAAGTGATCCAGCCATTGACAGCTAGGTGGAGGAAAGGGTGGAGGAAAGGGTGGAGGAAAGGGTGGGCTTTTTAAATCCTTTTCCCACCACCAATTGCAAGGGAAACATTTCCCATAGGAATGCATTGCTTCAATGCATTCTTATGGGAAGATGGAAAATGAAACTAATGAAGTGGAAATTTCCATTTCATTTCATTTCATTTTTCTTTGATGGATCAGTTCACTATTTATTTCGTTTTCAATGGTTTTCAGCCTACACAGATATTAAGCCATGGAATGCCCTCAGACATGCACTCTCCAAGTAATCTCAGCTGGGATACTTCTTAAGAAGCACAGTGAGGATTCAGTCTCCTGACCGCAGGCTCTGGGTCAAGAAGCTCTCACTCACTGGTAACAGGGTATAATCAAGAATAACAGTTATGATTTCACTATATTAGATGTAAAGCTACATGCTTCTTGTTTTATGGTCCAAGAGGATGATGGGTGATGAGAAATAAAATGACAGAGACACAGGCATGATGTTTGAATAAGATGGAATAAAGTTTGATGTGACCTTATTGAATAAAGATGATACAGCATTATTAACATGGAGGAATGAATCCATGTACTGTCAACAAACTTGGAGACTAATAAAACCTCTTCTTAATCCCAAATAGAGATGGGCGCGAAATGCCAAAATGGCATTTCATTTCATTTTTAGATTCTTTTTTTGATTTTTCCCGTTGGAAATGATTTAAAAATCATTTTGTTTTTTGTTTGTTTCATTTTTTGTTCTGTTTAAAAACCCCACACCATTCCCCCCAACACACCCAATTGGGGGGGGGGGAGAAAAGGGGTTTTAAAACATTTTTTAGCCACCGAAACAATTGGCAATGGCCCAGGCCACCATTTGTTTTGGTGGCCAAAAAAATAAGATCTAAAACCCCACGCCTTCTCCCATTGGATACGTGACTAATCCACTCACTCACTCACCCAGCAACCATTCGGACGTGAGGGGGCAGGAAGCTGCTCACCCAGACTCTGTCGCTAGCCCACTCAGGCCTAGTTGGGCAGGCTTGCTGCTGTTGTGGCTGCTCCCCTGTGGCCTTTGCAACCTTACCACCTCCTTTGCCCAGTCCGAAAGTCATGCCACACAGCCTAGCCGGCCACCAGGCCAAGCCGTGGCAGAAAGCACATGGCATGGCTGGACACAGAACCATTGGCGCTCCGGTCCCGATGTCCCACATGGACTCCAGCTGGTCAGCCCCTGCACAGCACGCCATGGTAGTCCAGGCCTTGACTTCTGCCTGAGGGCCTCTCCCGGCCCACCGAAGCAAGCGCCGATGGGACCAATGGGGCTTGTTGGCAGCAGCGGCAGCACCAGGCACTGAGAGGCCTCCCTGCAGCCTCGGAAGCCCCTCAAAGGGCTTGTCGGCAGCAGTAGTGGCACCAGACACCAGGAAGCCTCCCCGTGGCCTCAGAAGCCCCAGCATGGGGGGCATGGCAGCAGCAGTGGCAGCCTCGTAAGACCTTTCCATGGGAGCTTGGCAGTGGTGGGGGGCGCTGGGAGGCCTCAGGTAGGGACTCCTCTTTTAAAGACACACCAGATGGGGAAACCAAAATTTTCCAGTTTGTTTCATTTCATTTTTCTTTAAAAATCAGTTCGTTTTTGTTCCATTCTGAAATGAAACCCAAAACAAAAATAAAAGATTAAAACTTTGTTAAGTGCCCATCTCTAATCCCAAAGGGTAAAGGAGACCCACTCACAGGATGACAGAATGTGAAGATCCATGTGGATGCAGGACACTGTGTGGTGTGGTTGTCACATGGAAAGGAGTTTAGAAGTGCCACTCATGACCTAGGTATTTGCCATTAAGTTTCACTCCAAGGTCCTTTCAGTGGAATTCCACCCACCCCACCCCCACCTCCATTTGAGAATGAGCACACAGGCCCAGTTCCTGAGAATTGTTACTAAAGTACCAACAAAGTAGTGGCTTCAGGGAAATGTTAGCAAGTAACCATGCAGACAAACATGTGTCCTCATGCTTCTCCATCATACATCTTTTTAAAGAGAAAGATAGGGTTAAAATGTTTTAAATAAATAGTAAAACTTGAGGAAGGTTGAATGGGATACATTTACATGCAAATGCACCAGTGGTTATGAGCAGGGTCGTATTAATTAATTTGGGCCCATCTCTAGACTGGCTTCCATGTATACTTCCCCAGAAGACCAGTTTGTGGGCTCCATTGGGAAAACTACCTTCACACTGTTCCTGGATTGGCAGAATCCAGAAGAGGATGCATGGGTGCAGAGGCTGTTGACATGAGTAGAGGCCACTATGGAAATAACTACCTAACTGGCAAGATGGCACCCATCGAGCTGCCATTGAGGCTACTGCCACCAGACCACAAAACGAACTTGCGAAATTCTTGTGCTTCTCTCAGGATCTCTACATTTCATACTATGTCATGATCTGGAAAGATGGGTGAGTGTGTGACGGTGATTTAACATATTCAAGTCTGGGTGAGTAGCAGCAGGGTGATTAGGTCAGTATGAACAAAATGATTGCAGATCTTGCCACTATGTTGAGCACGAAGAATTTTTCTTTATTTTGAAAAGTGCCTAACAATGCAAAATGTGTTTCATATATTGTAGCAGAGATAGTTGTCTGCAGAGTGACATTCTGGTTACAATGCTGACAGATCTACAAAAGCTGGATTGTTTACCTGCCTGATCTTCCTATTAATGCACTTGTATAGCTCAGGAAGTAACTTGGCAATATAACCCTGGGGATTCTATGTGTGTTTTTAAATTCACTTAGCATCCAAATGACTACTTATTATCTCAGAGGCTGCATGATCTTGCTCCCCAGCCTGAGCTTTTATTCCACTAGGTAGTGAAATTAGAAATATGATTAGAAAAATGTGACTGCATTATCTTGGCTCAAAGACACTTTTATTGCTTCAGCTTTTCAGCTCCCAGGGGAGGTGACTATGGTTTGTATCTATTACTAATGTAGTTACATTTGGGAATAATTGTGGGATGAATAGATGAGCTAACCTTATTATGACAGAGGTTTCCCTTCCTGAAACTATTGAATTGACTGGTGGGGGAAGCCAGTCTCTCAAGAGGCAAGACATCAGTGAATTAACAAAAGATCAAGGTAACTGCACACTAGTCACAATGTGCCCTGGATCAAAAGTCATAACTGACTCTGGATGCTGAAGGAAGTGCCATGCAGGATCTGGGGTTTAGATGACCAGGAAGGGAGTGTTTTGCTTCTTCTTCTTCTTCTTCTTCTTCTTCTTCTTCTTCAGAAGATCGTAAATGGAGAATGGTAGAAACATTTACAGGTCTGTCTTGTAATCCTAGGACATGTTTTTCAGATATCTTTAATTACTTTTTAGGAATCACTGAGCTATTTGGTGGGTTAAAACAAATGCTAGAGAGAGCATGAGAGAGTTTCTGAATCTCCAATAACAGTCAACTCAACAGGAATGATAAAGCTAAATTAGCTGAATTCTAAATCAGGATCTAAATTGAATTTTGATTTTCATCCCCTGCTGCTTAGTTTCCAATTGTTCTCGGCAAGCTAATTTTATTAAGCCCTTGGTCTACTCACTGGCCAACATGAACCTGACCTCACATATAGGAGAATAAGAATTTTCAGGATTTTCATAGAATTTTCAGGATTCTACTTTTCCGATGGTTCTTCTAGATACCTGAAAGTTTAAAAATAAATAGTATGACATGGAATAGACAGAACTGTAGCCAACTCTGCAGCCAACACATAAGTGAACTGCTTTCCTGTGTTAAGTTCTAAAAAGTTTTCCTAATGGAGTGCTAAAAAAAAACACCCTACAGTAGGGCTGCCATAGCCATGGGGGATAAATTCTAAGACACCATGGATACTGAAAAATATAAATTATAGTGGATGCTATTTTAATGGTGAACACTATCCCTACCATGGTCCCTGGCTCCCTCTAGTGGCCAGTTTGGTGATAACATTGTGAAAATAGATTTCTCTAGCAAACACAATGATGTATTCTCTGGTTCCCACTAGTGGCTGGTTCTGGTAACTTCATCTTTAGAAATATATATACAGCATACCCTCCTATAACAAACCATTTGTATAACATAAAATCTGTACAACATAAAAATATGTACAACAAGATAGGGGAAATTTGCTTAACAGAATCACCTATGGGGTGAATCTGTACAACATAAAAATGGTCGCGATCAGGGATTACTGTCTTTTCAATGCATTCCTATGGGAAATTTGTATAAAGAAAAATTTGCTTAACATAACTTCACTTGGAACAAATTAATTCCTTTATACAAGAAAAAATACTACTGTATTTTAGGATTTTGCTTTTAACATTTTTAACATCACACCACGTATAAGTGAATCAACAAATACTGGTCCTGGAGATACAGGTGTGCTGCTCTACCTTGCCCAACTCTTTTCAGCACTCTCAACTGGTTAAACTGCAGGTGTTGCATCCCAGAAAAATCTGGACTGCTAGAACATTTCCACCCTGGTAGAATGCACATTCAAAACAGAAACCAGGCATCTGGAGACTGTTGTCATGCATCTGACAACAGGCCTTAGGGGCTGACCTATGTAACAATAAATACCTTCAATAATATTGAATAGACTGTAAAGGCAATACAATGTGTGTAGACATTCCTTTTCTATGGTTTCTCAGCTTTTTTATTTTGACAGTCAGTATTGTTCCACCATGCTACATGAAACAAATCATAAAATAAGGGAAATGCACAAAATTCTGCTGCTTATTTATGCCAATGCAAGCACAATAGTATAAATCATGGCAGTGAATTTCTGCTAGTTAATGAGCCACTATTTGCATTCTTTGCCTTATAGCTAGAGACACAACAAGGAGCATAGATGTAAGTACAAATAGATTTGTATTTTAACTGTACACTGTCTTCACTTCTCTCTGTCTGAAGTGGCTAAATGGCCTCTCCCCAAAAGCAAACAAACGAGAGAGAGAGAGAGAGAGAACAAGAGAGAGAGGGATCATTGACCAAGTTAGGATAGTCTTCAAGAATTTTAGGGAATCAGATTATATTGCTTTTCAAATACAGATGTCCCCTGGATATCTCAAAGTTACTTTAAAATTGTTTTAGTGTGTATCTGCACTGCATTGTGCTGTGACTTTAATTGTCATGGCTTCTTCCTATGGCAGGCCTCTCCAAAGTCAGGCCTGGTGGCCAAATGCGGCTCATTTACAAATTTCGAATGGCCTGCGGCCTCTTCTCCCTGCTGGCTCAGCCTGTCATTCATCCCCACCATACCAGATTGAGGCATCAGCTTGCAATTTTATGTTTTGCCTGCCCTCCCTCCCTGCCTCCGTCCACCGCCACACAGCCACCTTCCCAGCCTACCCATCCCTGACTCCGTTGCTACAGCACCCTCCCTACCTCCTTGCATGTTATAGAGACTTGTCCAATGTCTGGCTCGGGGGCCAAATGCGGCTGAATGGTCAGCTCCCACACATTTTCATCTTGCTAAATCTGGACCTCCTTGTAAAAAGTTTGGACACCCCCGCCCTATGGAATCCAGGAATTAGTAGCTTGGTAAGTCTCTACTATGTAGTCCCTGAATAACAGTAGTGATGTCAAGTCCTTTGCCAAAATACAAATCCCAGAATTCCTTAAAATGAAACTATAACAGTTAGAATGAAACGATAACGGTAGTCCCTGAATAACAGTAGGGATGTCCAAGTCCTTTGCCAAAATACAAATCCCAGAATTCCTTAGAATGAAACTATAACAGTTATAATGCTATCAAACAATTATAACAATATAGTATAGAATAATTCTTACTCTTTCAGTGAAACCTCATGATCAAGACCCAGCCAGTTCACAACAGCTAATGTTATTGTAACCCACACAGTATTGTTGAAGAATGGTGTATAAATACTGGGATTAATAAAAAGAAATGTGATGAATTTTGTAATCTCTATTATGAGAGTACATACATGTGGAATCTGGAAGGACCAGAGGAGTTGTGAGACATTTTTTTAAAAAATAAATGTTTCCTATTCCTGGGTTATTTCTAATAATTACAAAGCCTATATTTATGCATAAATAGTGAATATATATTGATATTATTAAAGCAACAATCTGTTAGATAGGGAGAGGTGTGGATGATTCAGTTGGAAGGGAAGTGCATCTGTTGAAATTCAGCCATATTAAGACACCTGTGTAGCAGGCAAGTTCATATAATTAAAAAGTTAATTATGCAAGCTATACATTGCCTCACCAACCTCATAAGGGTGGAAGGTTGAGTGAATCTCAAGACAGCTACTTGAGATTGAAGCCGTGTGTGTGTGTGTGTGTGTGTGTGTGTGTGTGTGTGTGTGTGTGTGAAATATGTATGTATGTTGTAAACTACCCAGAGTAATCTTGCTGTCATATGGGCAGCATATAAGCCAAATAAATAACTAAATAAATACATACATACATACAGTACATACATACATATTGCTCTTCTTGAAAACATAAGATTGCTGGAAAATAGGGTGAAGCAAACCACTCCAAAAGTAAACCAATAATTTGGCTATATGCTCTTCTAATAGAAACTCCAGTAAAGTTTTGTTCGGAAGAAAGAGTGTATGTCAGATATTTAAGGAGTGGTTTTGGGTGTCTGAATTTCGTTGTATGTGTATACTGTGTATATACACACAATGACAATAAATTATTATTATTATTATTATTATTATTATTA
>JAHTLZ010000122.1:872161-885149 GCA_023846285.1 Phrynocephalus versicolor
ATTATTATTATTATTATTATTATTATTATTACCATTTCCACTACTTTCCAAACATTTCCATAGTCAAGTGGGGATTTGACTCTTGAGTCCAAGATAATCATTCTCTCCACTGTACCACACTGGCTCTCAATATGGTGTTAGGCATTCTAAATATAGCACAAATAGCAAAAGAAAAACAAATAAAACCAAAAACAGTTTATCATCTTTACAGCAGGCCTGTGTCACAAGTAGGGATGGGCACGAAACAGAAAAAAATGAGTTTCATTTCATTGAACCCCTTGGTTCATTTCGTTTCACTTTAAAACAATTTTTTGAGGAAAAAAGTTATACAAAATGAAACCAAAATGAATAAAATGGGTTCTGTGGGTTCTAGAGGCACCAAATTTGGTGGGTACCTTCCTTGGACTCTTCCCTTTAAGACAAACTTCAAAGGGGGTGCCTCCTGGAAAAAAAACATTTCTAAGTGTGATCTTCTGTGCTAGAAAATAGTGATCCCAAGCAGCTAGCACTATGAAAACTGCTGTGGAACATCTTCAAGCTCTCCCCTTGAATCACTCCAGATTTGGAGTGCTTTGGGGTATGGGGGGAGCAAGTTATTCAACTCCAAACGGGTTTCCCCATGAAAAACATATGTAGTTTAAAAGTACCAGAAAATACTGATCCCAGGCTGCTAGCAGCATGGAAATTTCTGTGGAATATCCTCATTCTCTCCCCTTGAAACACCCCAAATTTGGAGATGCATGGGGTATGGGGTGGCAAGTTATTCAACTCCAACTTTTAAATGTAATTTAGTTCAACTCCAACTTTGGAGTTCAACTCCAAGAACCTGAAAATACTGATCCCAAGCAGCCAGCAGCATGGGAATTGCTGGAACATCCTCAAACTCTTCCCTTGAAGCACCTCAAGGCACATTGGGCTGAAGGCTCTCTCTGCACTGTCCAGTGTCCACACAAACCACACACACAACTAACACAAAGCAGCTTGAGCTTAGCTTTGCTTTAAGCTGAGCAAAGCAATCAAGAAGATTAGCACAGCAGCAGTGAGAGGAAGCTAGCCAAAGCAACTTATTCAGGCCCTCAGCTAACCTGAACTCCACACACTGCCAGAGATGTCTGTTTCTCTCCTTCTCTCTCCCACCACAGATGACAAGAAGTGAAACTAGCCCATGGCCTTATTATATTCTGCTGCCACGAGGGAGTTAGAAACCACACCCACACCCACAAAAATAAAAAATTACACTGAATTCCTATGGGTACCCTGTTTGGAGTGAATAAATTCGCCCTTCATAGTCCAAAGCTCTCCAAGTTTGGGGTGCTTCAAGGGGAGAGTTTGAAGATGCTCAACAGCAATTTCTATGCTGCTAGCTGCCTGGGACCCGTATTTTCAGGTACTTTTAAAGCGGAATATGTTTTTTCCTGGGGTACTCCATTTGGAGTTGAATAACCTGTCCCCCATACCCCAACATCTACAAATTTTGGGTGCTTAAAGAGGAGATGTTGAGGAAGGTCCACAACAATTTTCATGCTGCTACCTACCCAGGAACGGTATTTCCAAGCACAGAAAATGGCGCTTAGAAATGTTTTTTCAAGTGAGCACCCACTTAGAAATTTAATAACTCGGCCCCCTGAACCCTAAATTGCTTCAAGTTTGGAGGAAGGTACCCACCAAATTTGGTGCCTCTAGAACCCCAGGGGGCAGTGTTATAGAGAAACAAATCAGTTCATTTCAATGTAAAAAGTGCCAATTCATTTCTTTTTGTTTCATTTCGTTTTGTTAGCTGACAAAACGATGAATCTGTGTGTCATTTTTCATTTGGTGTCCACCCCTAGCCACAAGTTGTTCACCCCTACTTTACCATTTTAAGACTAGGAGTAAAGTAAAGGTGTCCAATTGATTTTGTCGGCTCAATATTGGTGAGATTTTCTCTGCACTGTCCCCATGGGATGCTAGATAGTGGCGGAAATCCATCAGAAGCCTGATGGTGTCATCGGCCACAGACAGACTTTGTTAGTAGAAGTTTTCTTTTCCATCCTCTTCAAGGTTCCCAGGTTTCCTCAGCCTCCCTTTCATTCTGGGGAAGCCTTTAGGGACAGTGGGAAGGGGGGGGGGAGGCTCCTAAACATCTGAAAATTTCTGAAATTGATCCCAGCAGATCTTTATAGCTCATGATCAGCATTTTTAAGTATGACCAGAAACAGCAGCTTTCTTGACCAGATGAAATTTCTAGATACTCTTCAAAGACAATTAAGTAAGTGGAATATAACTAAGGCACATTTCAGCGTAAGGTACATTATACATATCTGGGAACAGGTGCAGCTTCTGTACCACCTTAAAGTCTGACTGTCCCATTTTAATTTGTGATCTTGTGGACTATTGACCACAATTCCCCACCCCCGCCATCCATGTTTTCGCCTCCCTCCAAGTAGTCTCGCTGTTGGGTTTTGTACGTGATGCCAGGGCGCTAAGCTGTTTTAAGCTGTTTTAAAGTTGTTAAAGTTGTTTCAGTTATTGCTTATTCTGTTGTTATTGTCTTTTATTGTGTTTCCAGTTGCTCTGTCAACTTCTGTAAGCCGCCCAGAGTTCCGACGGGAAGATGGGCGAGGTATAAATCCAATAATAAATAAATACATAAATAAATAAATAAATAAATAAATAAAATAAAACTTATGCTGCAATATATTGGTGTGTCTTTATGGTACCCCAGGATTCTCTGCTGGTTTTGCACAACAGAATAAAGTAACTGCACTTTCCATTAACCTCACTTTACAATTCACAGATTTTTCATTGTGTGTGTGTGTTGTGTCATTACAGTTGTGACCGACCCTTCGTGACTCCATGTCCATGGAGTTTTCTTGGCAGGAATACTGGAGTGGCTTGCCAGTTCCTACTCCAGACACCTACAGCACCTGGTATTCCCTGGTGGTCTCCCATCCAAGTACTAACCAGGGCCGACCCTGCTTAGCTTACGAAATATATCCCCAAAATATTTTCGAATATTTTTCTTTTCCCTCAAATCCATCCCTGCTACATGCTATAATAAAGGGGGAGGGGGTAAGTGTAAAAATGAGAATTTATTTTCACTCTAGGCATGCAGTAGCACATTTTGAGCTAGCAAAAGATGATGTGCAATATTTAATATTTGAAAAATAGTTCCTAATCATGTGCGCTACCAACTCTTTCTAAATTCTTTTATTATATAATGCAGCGTGCAGCAGCTATGAATCTCAGCTCTGATGTTCAACATCTCAATGGTACAAAATTGCTTCAGGTTTTCACCCTAGTTACAAATGGGTGCTGACAAATTTGATGAGAACTCTTTAAGCTGAGGCATGTTAACCTCTCCTAGCTTTGCCTGCTTCACAAAAAAAAGGGATCAAAAGGTATCCTAAGGGAGAAAGACGGAAGTGTGGATGCCGAATTCATCTAGTCAGTTCTAGTAAGATCAAGAGTGACACATTCCCATTCTGCTCAAAACCAGAACAAATGAGAAGATGGGGTGGTGCGTTCAGTACATTCAGACTTGCCTCCCTTTGCAGAGTCACCTCATATAACCCAAGCTGAACATATTTTACAGGACAAAAATAACTTTCAATCGTGGATCTACTGTTTTCATTGCATATGTGATTGCTATAAATTATCGGCAAACAGGTGCACGGATCAAAAAGGAGAAATAGGGAATCAGTTTTAAAATACCATTAGTCGAAGACTTGACAAGCTGATTAAATGCTGACCTTACAGAGCTTCAAACATTGGATGTTATTTTCTGTTCATGTCCTGCACAGACACCCTATCTTGTCCAATTTCATAAGACACACACACAGAAGCTGGAATATTACTTAGATGGAAGGCACAAGAAATACTAGGAATCTCCAGGTAAAGCTAGGAAACAGCATCCCTGGTGTCCTTGGGAGCTACTGTCAGTCCAGATTGCCAGTACTGGTTAGAGATACTAATAATCTGACATAGGCTGCTATCACAACTGGGGAAGATCCTGATCTTCAGAAGGTCTGGCTTTTCCTCTTCCTCCCGTCACGTGACTGAAGATGTGGGATAGCAGTTCACATGTACAAAGGTTTTTTTAAAGCTCAGTTCCACCCCATGGCCAGCAGATGACATTAGGATTTTAAAAAAAGGACCAGCTAACTGGTGCTGTGTGGGGGGGGGAGTTAGAAAAAAACAGCTTCCCATTGGCCAGCTGCCTGGTGCTACAAGGGTGGGGATTTAAAAAAAAAAAAAAACAGCACCAAACCAGCCAGAGTACCAGCTGACTGGCGCTAGGGGTGGGGGGAAGTGGAAAAAAACAGCACCCGATCGGCCCCAAGAACAGCTGGTTGGCAGTATGAGGGGGGAAAGAAGAAAACAGGATAATCTATGTGGTCCCACAACATCTGCCTCCTTAAAAGCGAGGAAAAACATTCCCTACCTCTCCGGTAAGTCTTGGAAACCTTGCTTAAGGGGGTGTTACCAGGTTTTCTTTTCTTTTCTTTTTTCTTCAAAAGCCCGGTGGCTGTGGGGAGAGCATTTTTGGACATGGTTTATCTACAAATTTAATCTGCATTTAAAGGGACATGGGATAGGAGCCTCACAGGGGATCCACACAAGTCCTGTGCTGCAGCAGGGCATGCTAAGAACAATCTGAAGAAGCCATGCAGAAACATCATGGAAGTGTCTAGCCAGTTTGAAGGATATCATCCAAATAATGTAATGGGATTTTAACTTATTGAAATGCAAATATCCTATCCCAATTGACTAAACCTTAAACTTTGAGTATCTAAGTGCCATCTAATTTATACACACAGACCAATAATGAAGTAAGAATATCATCCCATCATCCTTTCCTTCCTTCCTTCCTTCATTCCTTCCTTTTGCATTCATGGGGTGGTTGACTAATTTTTGGTAAGGGAACATTGAGGATGAGATGGTTTAAGAAGGCATAACCTTGAGTTTGAAACTCCTGTTCAAAGCTGTTAATAACAGCAATGTTTGAATTCCATCAATTCAAAGGGTGATCATAAATCAGAGGCTTCTTAAGGGAATATAGCTACAAATACAGAAGAGACAAACACATGATCAAGTCTTGCTACATAACTATGAATAGATTTATGTAGATACGTGCACAGCATTACTGTACTTTTCATATTTCTTGAGTTCTGTGTGCCTCTTTCATTTTCTTTCATTTTCATATTTTTCATGTATCACTTTTTTGCTCTACATTTAAGAAAGAAGTTTTTTTGGGGGGGGGGGTCATTTGTTTTGTGTTTCCCAATTCATGTTTTATGGTGCTACCTAAATCCCAAAGAACCCTTTAAAACTATAGTACTTCAAAAGGCAATAGAGAATCAGTCTATTCCAAAAGTTGGCAAAAGTAATTAAGAAAGAAAAATAATCAGAACTATACAGGAACTAGATTCTATTATCACATTCAGACACAGGCACATACTCACCAGAACACCAACACCAACATAACACTAACAATACTAAGAAAGAAATACCCTAACTGGGTGTGGGCACCTTAGGAAAAACAACATACTGTTTTGTCATTTCATAAGCTTACGGAATGTTAGGAAATGAAACAGCAAACAAGGTGTCATCAAGAAATGAAATGAAACAACATTTTTTGTTTCGGAAATGATTTTTTTTGTCCTAGTGGTGAGAAACCTCTTGATCCAGCTGTGTTGAGAACAGAAGTTTTACTTTTAAACTGATTGATTTGTTTTCCTCCCTCCTTTCCTGCACCTCAGATGTTACTCATCTCCATTCTTGATCTTGAGCTAATAGTTATCAGTAAATCACAGTATGCCATTTAAACATTTCTCATGTAAAAGTATCATTAAATAGTGATTTAGTAAGCAGATATTAGTCATTGTAACTGGTATCATAGCAGGAGCTCCATCTGGACAAAATGAATATTTACTAAAGTGTGGCATTTCCTTCTATAGTTAGAGATAGTACAGCTGTGCTCTCCTTTAATAATGGATGTTTTAAAATCTGCTCTATCCCCAAGTATGCTCATACCCCACAAGTATGATGCAGGGAGTGGGTTCAGAAAATAAAGAAAATTATCTCATAAAGTTCCAGGCACTGACAGTTTGAAGAAAATAATGTTTGTCCTTAGTATGTGGTGCATATCTGTATACTGGAAATGACAGCAAGAGCTATAGGTTCCTCGTGGTATATCTGACTGTTTAAACTGCACAAAATGCACCTTTTATGTCCTGGTCCATCTGTGTAACTTAATCCAGTCTTTCATAGTATGCTAGGTTGCATGTATGATCCTCTGACTGTTATCTACCATTAAAGCTCCATCAAGACAACCCTTCTTATTTTTCTGCTAGAAAATTTCAGTCTGCTGGCATGTCTGGCATGGAAAGATTGTGCTTTCTTTACTTGATCTGGAGGAACGGTTCCCAAGAATTAAATTGTCAATAAGAATAAACTGTTCATGTGTAGTTATAATGCTGGAGAATGAGGGAGCCCAGAAATATAACCAAAAAAAGTGGCATAACACATTTGAGTGATCATATTCCCTTTCTATGAACAGCTGTCTCATTACTCTTAGATTCTGTCTCAGAGGTGGTTGAAGAAGGGAAGGGAAGCTGTGTAGATGCAATTTTTCTAAAGACAACCATAACAGATAATCATCTAGGAAATAATTATGCCTCCTTTTAAGTTACAAAGAGGAAGTTGAGTCATGCATGTTAAGATCTATATCTAAATAATTTATTCAGTTCCACAGATAGCTAGATAATCGAGATCTGGTATGTGTCTCAAGTGCACTGCTCCATTTTCTGTGAAGGGGGGCTTAACCACATGATAGCCTCAGGATGGTAAAGTCTGTCCATTTTGCTTTCTGTTACATCCTCTTTTTCTCCATAAACACCTCAAGTTATTTCCATACAATGTGTGCAAATGCTGTTTTCATCTTGAAAAGTCAATTGAATAACATTCTCACCCACCTACTGAGCAAATTGAATAGCTTCAGGTATTCCTTCTCCAACATGAAAAGGACAGGTGTGTGGTGTTAAAGATTATCAGCCACAAAACAAACATTAATTCAAATTCTCCAAGAGCTAAATACATCAAGTCCTGGATGCTGATGTCAAAATGTGTCACTTACGGCTTCACCCTTGTTTTGATTTTTAAAGTTCTCTCCTCCCGAATGTGAAAAAGTCTGTAAGTTTCGGTAAATCCTGTTCAAAAATCAAGTGAAATTAAATCTCCACACATATCTAGACCAGTATCTGTTGGGTGTGCTTGCAGGTGTTTGGAAAAGGCACAATGCACAAATTATTTACTACACCGACTTGTCTTACTATCTGACACCATTATTATTCATGGAATATGAAAATAATGTACTGCATGGATAGGAATAAGGGAGTTGTTTACCCTAAGTCTCCACAATATGTGAATGGCTCGATATCGACACTCTAGTTACTCTTCTCTAGTCACTTTGTGAGAATTAAGTCTGTAATTTAGGTGTGGTTCTGGACCTACCCATCTGTGCATGTCTCTATGTATCTTAATTTTTTAAAAAGATATTTGCCTATCTATGGTCATCTGCACAAGTCCCGTCTTACTAGGTGACAAGCTGGGACATCTGCAGACGCCCTGAGCAGGGTTACAGGCTGGTGAAGAATTTTTTAATGGTGGTGGTGGGGGCAGTGGCAGCAATGGCAGGCAAGGTAGGGGGTGACAAGGCTATGGAAAGGGGTAGGGAGGATGATGAGGGGGCAGGGCGCTCGCGGCTTTTTTGACATCCCCAGAGACTGTCTCGAAAAATAAGGACCTAACAAACCTTGTTGGTTCATGGTTAGATAGTCAACCTTGACAAACGATGAACCAAGATGAACCACCATTTTGGCAGTTTGTCCCAATCTCTTATTTACCAAGTTAAAAGACAGAGCTTAGACTACCACCACCACCACCCCAACAGCAATGGTCAGAATCCTGCTGGTGTTTGCATGAGGTTTGCTTAAAATTGCTGTGGCTAATTACAGCTACATGACGAGGTGCTGAGCCAGGTCTCAATTATATGCCTCAATTACTACGCAACCAAAATGCACTTTGGCACCTTGTCCACAAGTCACTATTAGCTGAGCCATTTTACACACAGAGGGTACATGAGCTGACCCAAATGTTGCCGAGGATCCTCATTTTGATCACACAGTTCCTTCCAGCCACCCAACCATTTCCTCATTTAGGATATTCAGTTTCATTCTCCATACTCTGATCTTCCCCTTAGAAAACACCAACAAAACTAATAATTGACACTCCATGCCAAGTAACCATGGTCAGTCTTCATGGGCTTGTACCCATATAACAGTACATGTGTTTTCCTTCTTAGGTTTTCTATTTTTAAAGATTTTTGTAAATCGGTAAAGTTTGGGGTTCCACAAGCATCTGCATACTCTTCCCCTTGCTTGCATTACAGTCTAAGTTTGCAAGAATGATATTAGGAATGAATAAAACTTTTGGCAAAAGCAAACCCTTCAGAGTTTGTAAAGCTACACTTCCTATTTTTGGCATGTCTTTTTGATTCACCTCTGCACTTCCTCATTTCTATCTGCCATGGGATGAAAACATCCAAAAATTCGCTAACAACAATAGCTGCAAAAAGCTGCTATGAAACGTGTGCATTCAGCTGAAGTTGGAAATTGTATCCAGAATAAATATTTACTCAAAAGTGATTTTAGGCTGTGCAGTTCTTCTATCTGGTATTACTATTCCATTTTATCACACAATAACTGAAAAGGACAAGAAATCATCAGACACTGTAGGAGTGATAAGACTACACGTCTGGTCCGGGTGAACAGAATGCTCTCAACCTGTGGTGCTGCTGCTGCCACCACTAGCCCGGAATGAGACTCTTTATTAGGAGTGGTAAACAAGACATCACACAAGTGGGAGGGGTGGATTATCATTGACCGTAGGACAGAGGAAGACAAAGGATGGTCAAGTAAAGTGAATTCCATGGGTAGGGGGAATGAGGGTCTTGAGAGACCTGGGGCTTCATACTGCTTTATCTGGGAGGAAATACTTGCCGGTGGGGAATCATTGAGAGGGGCTTGTACTGGTCATGTATGCCTCCAGACCAGAGGTCACCTGATCAGCCTGATATCTGGGTAGCCATCTGTTTTCCGCCTGTTGGAGGCTGACCTCTGACCAGCTCAGGGTTTATCCAGAGCTTACTTTGGCCAGGCCTTTTGATGCCTGCCATGCCCTTTCGTGATTTCAATCTCTGAGCTAATGGCTTGCTTTAGCACTTTGGCCAGGGCCTATTGGGGTCCAAAGCCTCTATGTGGGCTCCCTACAAGACACTCTTACCATTCTGTATTGTTGTTCTCCTTTCTGACACATTCTTCAAGCTCCCACAAATATTTTTATAGGGCAAATTTTATTTATGGCCAGGCATCAAGCTGCACCTCCTTAAAACATCTGCATAACCCTTCTTGTAAATGACACATTATATTCAAATGCACTGAAGGAGGCCTTCCTAACTTTTAGCCTTGAATAAAAAGCTGCATGAAGACTTTGGGCCTTTTCACACGACCCCTAAACTCCGCTGCAAATGGCTCCCAGCTCCGGAGCTTAAAATTGTTTCCCCACCAGCTCCGGAGTTTACAGAAAATTAAGTGCGACCACGCCCACCTAAGCGCATCCCAGCACACTTTTCAGGTACCTGCTCTCCGGGGGTGAAACCTAGTGAGTGTCGGGCTCTCTTCGCTTCTGTTTGTTGTTTTTTTGCCCCCACCCCCACCCCTTTAAGAGACAGGAATCAGGACGATGACGGGGCTCGGGCGGCTTCGACCGGCAGACGGAGGTGAGCCTGCATTCTTTTCTCCCTTTTTTCCTCCCTCCCCTCATGCAGACAGGAGCAAGGAAGTGCGGAGGGGTGGGAACACAGGAAGAGCAACAAACCCCCAAGATCTCTGGTCTGAATTTAAGTGGCCAGCGGATCTTAGGGGTCGTGTGAAAAGGGTCTTTGTAAGCGAATGAGTAGTGGGGTGGAATCAGTAATTGGAGAAATACATGAGAAATGAATGATCTATTAATTAATAAATGCACAATGTAAAAATAGTGCCTGTAAGAGAACAATAAATTGGAAATAACCATCTGTTCAGGTGGCAAAACTCCATCTCCCTTCTATTTCTGTTTTTACTGCTGAGTCAGAAGCAGCAGCATTTATGTTCATTTCCCTTTTGCTCTTTCATTCACAAATTTTATGCTTGTGGGAGTTACCTCTTGCGTAACTTGTAGTTTGAACAGAAACCTTGCTGGAGTGAGCCAGAGCAAACAGATTATGTAGCGATCCTCCAAAGACACTGAATATTATTAGTCTTTAAATACAGTCAAATGTTCTAACTATCCCACAAGAATTTTGCAGGATGAGGCTTGGCTTAATGGCAAAGTGATTAGGATGAGGATAAGGATGATTTAGGAAGAAAGATATGAGAAGTTATTTTACCCCTCAATTTCTCATTCTTGGTTTAGCAGGCAGAATTCAAGGTTGGGGAAAAAAACTGGCAGCATAACCCATATTGAATTATTTACGGAACTTGAAGAAAGACCTGCTCTTTTTACCTTTCTGGTACATCTTTCATTATCTGACTTTCCAGAATGAAAAGGATAACAGATTACATGTACCCAGTCTTCAATTAGAGTTAATTGCTTCTACAGCACTTTTCCATGTACAAAACTGTTTTACAATTATATTGTCATTTATCCTAACTCCTCTGAAGCTACGTTGAGCTGAAAAATACTGGCTTGTCCAAGGTGGCATGGTGTTCTTCAGGACTACACAAGGATTCAAATTAGATCGTTGTCTTTTCCTCAAAATGCAGGCAGGGAGGGGCTTTGCACTTCTGCCTCATGTCTCACCAAGGGCAAACGGGTTGGCCTGGCTACCATCTTGCATGTAAACAATGCGTAGACCTCATATCACTGAAGGGTATGTGGGGATGTCAACAAAATGGACAAGACTTGTGACATATTAAACACCTATATTAGAAGCAGCAAATGAGGTGGGCTTCAGTCCAAGTGTCTGTCAAATAGCACATGCTACTCTTTGAGGTACCACGTGACTTTCTGTTGTTTTTGCTTCAACAGACTAACAAGGCTTACCTTACTTTCTTGATAAGCAACCATGTATTTGGGGAACATCTGAAGAAAATTCTGTCTTTTCCTTCTATGGATATCTTGTTTTTTTAAAAAAGAAAATCTCTGAAATTATCTCAGGATTTTTTTTTAACTTCAAATGATGGCACTTTAACAACAATTGTAAAAGGTTAAATTCATATGTATAGTAATGCCAAATCATGTTTTTCCCATAGCTCTGAAGTGGGAAAAGATTAATATCTAACAGCATAGGATTTGCAGAAAGAGGCATAAATCTCAACATGTCTGTTCAGAGGTAAGACCCACCATGTTCAGTGAGGCAGACTCTCATGTAAATGGTTACAGGAGTGCACAAACCACTCAAAATATTTAATTTGGAGTCAAGGAGGGCACTAGAATATGCATAAATTGTCTGGCACTCAAAATCCATCTATATTGTTTGCTCTTTGAGATAAATAAATCACCATTATTGAACCTGAATCAGATTGAGTGTACATATTTATCCCAGGTCCAAACAATCTGCTTGCAGTGGTTCTTAAGGCAGTTACTTCATGTCCTTCTTTGTTCCATGACTAGTTTTGCACCATGGCAGTGTTGGTCACGATCAAGTGGTTTTGTCCCTATTTCAGTGTTCCCATGATCGTGATAAATTGTCTCATGAGAAGTGTTACCTCACAGTCTTATACTGTGACAAACACTGAATTTGTCTAGCTCCCTTTTTCCTTTTTTTTGGGGGGGGGGCCTTAAAATTTCTTTTTTGATACAGTGGTCCCCTGCCCTTTCGTGGTTCATATACTGTGGTCCCACTATATTTTCCGGACGTCACTTCTAGTTCACAGGGAAGCTCTTTTGGGGCCTCCAGAAGGCCCAGAAAGGCCCTTGTAGGCCCATTCAGGGCAGTGCTAGGCTGGGGGTAAGTAAAAGAGCCCCCAGCTAGACCCCCCAGGCCTGACCTGACCTGCATCCACATATCGCAGATTTTCAGTTATCGTGGGTTGGCTCAGGTCCCTAATCCCTGTGATATGTGGGGGGTCACTGTATTTTGCTTCTGAAAAATGAACAAACAAACAAACCCGGACACAGTTTTCTGCGAGAAATGAATGTTCTGTTGTGTGATAGTCATTATTACACAGTGTCTTGTCTCAGAACACAAAGTGGGAACAAAGAGTGACAAGTGAAAACCCTACCCCAGCACCAGGTACAGTATTGTCGCACTTAGCACCTGTTCTGGGGCGTGGTTGAGACAAATTTCAGTAGTTGCACGACAGACATGAAGTAATATTTTTGTACCACTCCTAAGCGCAACACTAACAGAGACAAAATGGACATGAACTAACCGCCCTAAGGTATACTTAAAGATAGGGGAAAGAAACCGTCACCTACTATGCAGGTATGCAAACACTCCCAAGCCTACGACATGCAGGTGATTCTGCAGTGGTGAAGTCATGGTTAGTGTTAATTATTTGCCGGAAGTTCTGTGTGCATCTCTACAAGCATCTTCTTTTCACTCCTACTAGTACATACTAAGGCTAACATCCAAGACCTTTCAAGCACTGCAGGGGATTATCCAGTGTTCAAGTGGAATTGAATACCATTTACCTATGACATTTTCGCCTCTCAAGAGCTACATGTTCCTTTAGTGTAGGATTAAATCAAGAGTAAGATTAAATCAAAATACAAAGAATATTTAAAGGGCATCTCAGAAAGCTTCATATAATTTAGAAGTGAAGACAATGCGTGTTGTCACACTTTGAGGTAAAAAGATTGGTAATGTGGAATTAAAAGGTTACCGTCACATATACCATATGGTTTGATGCTTTAATTTGTATCATGGTGTGTGTGTGTGTGTGTGTGTGTGTGTGTGTGTGTGTGT
>JAHTLZ010000122.1:899397-913687 GCA_023846285.1 Phrynocephalus versicolor
ACACACACACACACACACACACACACACACACACACACACACACACAAGTCCCCCACATCCCAGACTATCCTCCACACATTCCCCATCCCCACTGCCCTGCCTCTTCCTTCTCTGCAGCCTACATTGTCACCGTGGTGTACGTTGTCACTGTAGCCTATGCCAGCTGTGTTGGCAGTGATGGTGGATGCTTCAGAATCAACTGTGATGGCTGCTATGTCAGCCACAAAAGAGGCTGCATCAGCTGCATTGGAGGCTTCTGCAGCCACAATGGAGGCAATGATGGCTACAGTGACTCTGGTGGCCCTGGCCTCCATGATGATGGCTTTGCCACCCCCAAGGCTATTTAGGAGGTCCTCATAATCATACTGGAGGCCATGGTGGCTGTGATAGAGGCCATGTCCCTGGCAGCCCTGGTAGCAACAATTATGGGTGTGGCAGCCCTGACAGCCATGATGGTGACTGTGAAAGTCCTGGTGGCAAACATTATGGGAGTGGTAGGCCTGGTGGCCACATTGGAGGCCATGGCAGCTAACATGATGGAGGCAGCGATGATGGATACCACAGCTGTGATAGATGGCCCGGTGACCCTGGCAACCATGTGTTGAGACCATGAACTAAAAAAGACTAACAGATCCAAGTGAGCCAAAGTGATGTCATGCTGATTCCTCTGTATGCCTTCTACCTTATTGTGCTTTGTACCTTATTGTGCTTTGTAAGCTCTCTGAAACTGTTTCAACTTTACTGGAATGTGTGCCTCAGCAAGAGTGAAAGAAGAAGAGCCTGTGTTAAATGTTCAAGGGCATCAATGGGATGGAGGGTGTACAAGGAGGATAGAACAGGAATGTCTGTAACAAAGAGTTACAGCTTGCCAAAAATCTTAAAGAGACATCTCATGCTTTCTGTACTTAAATGTGTATCCTGCCTTTGTTACTTGTGATTTTTCTCTCTCCTTCTGCTTCAGGGGGAAAGGTCCCCCCCCCACTTCCATTATACAGATGAATAAATGAACGGTGATTTGGATCTCTGCTGGTCTCAGAAGTTTTTGGCTAAGTAATTTTGATACAGTGGACCCTCATATAACAAACAGTTTGTATAACATAAAATCTGTACAACATAAAAATTTCCAGAGATAGTGGAAATTTGCTTAACATAATCGCCTATGAGGCGAATCCGTACAACATAAACATGGGATTACTCCATTTTCAATGCATTCATATGGGAATTTGTATAAAGGAAAATTTGCTTAACATAATTTCATTTGGAACGAATTAATTCCTTTATACAAGGCACCACTGTACAAGGAAAGTTTGGGATTAGCCTGGACTCAACACATGATGGTGGTTGCAGCAGCTAAGGATGCCATGGCAACAGAAAGTTAGGGATGGGGTGTAGGAAAAGGGCAAGGCTAGGGTTGTTAGGCTGCGGGGTGGGGGCTCAATTCTGTTTGTTTGTTAAAGCCCTGATGAATCAACAAACTGGTTTGTGTTGGCTGTTGTAGGTTTTTTTTGGCTGTTTGGCCAAGTTTTGGAAATTTTTCTTCCTGACATTTCACCAGACTCTGACCAGCATGAGAGTTTGTTGAAACATCAGCAAGAAAACTTCAAGAACATGGTCAAACAGCCTGAAAAATCCACAACTGCCACCAGATCCCAGCCATGAAAGTCTTCAAGAACACATTGATTTGTGTTGGTTGCTGGGGTGGGCAAATTTTGGGTTCATGATTTGTCTCCTTTGATGAACCACGAACCAGGATGAACTCTCATTGTGGTGATTTGTTCCCATCTCTTTTCAAAATACATGGTCTTGTATAACATGATGTGGGTGGCCACAGTCAATAAGATTAGACAGCACTGTTGTCAAAAAGGGACAAAGACATTGAGAACAAATGAAAAAAAAAACAATAATGCAACAGAGAGGTAGAACAACAGCAACATCTCAGCAACCATAAGAGAATCAAAGAGCCCTGAAATACTAAGAATGGCTTTTGTGGTGAATCTTCTCAGTGATGTTAAAGATACTACTCTCCCAGGTGCAGAAAGAAATTAGAACAGAATTGGGACAACCCTCACTTACACCCTTGGGTGTGATCCTGCACTCCACTGACAGTCTTTCATCTCAAATCTGTCTGTGGAATAGCAGGGTTTGCATAAACTTTACCCACACTTATTTATTTCTATTTTTATCCAGCACAATTAGTGGCAGAGCTACTATTCTGTGTGGCAAATAAATCATAACAACACAGATAACCTCAGTAACACCCACATAATCCATAAACATGAAATGTAATGATAAAGGATAAAATACCTAGTAAAAATGTAGACTATAAAATATTAAAAGCATTAAATACAATGAAGGCAGCAAAAACAGGGCAGGTACATAAACAAGGGGGGAGAAAAAAGCCCCACTGATCAACAAAATTACTCTGGGGATCAGACTGCAGAAGGCTTATGAGAAAAGCCAGGTTTTAACTAGTCATCTGAAACCATGGAGGGATGGAGCTAATTGTACACAGATGGGAGTGAGTTCAGAAGTGATGGAGAGACCACAAAGAAAGCCAGGCTGATCTCAGGATCACCACCCACAGCATCCCAGTGTATGAGATATGGGTGGGAGGGGTAGACATTTGGAGGGAGAAGTGTTCAAAATCTTAAAACTCTGAAAGTCCTTCACCAACTGGTTTGAAATTTTGACACAACATTGCATTCACTTATGCGCATGTTTTTTTATATGTACTATTATATAGATGTCACACCTGTGCCACCTGTTGGACGTAAAAGCAATGCACACTGTACTAAATATGTCACAAATGGAAAGCAAGCCTTGAGGTGGTGAGTTCCTGGGGCTGTACGTTAGGAAAGGCTGCACAGTGGTCTCTCTCTCTCTCTCTCTCTCTCTCTCTCTCTCTGTGTGTGTGTGTGTGTGTGTGTGTGTGTGTGTGCTTCCTGGACAAGAGACAAAAAATAAGACAGTGGGAAACAGATATTTCATGGAGCAGCAGGGAGGGAGGGGGGTTGTGGCAGGAATCAAGCAGTCCTGACCTGGCAGCGAGGGGCAAGCAATGGCCATTGGTGCTGATGGCACTGAGCCCCAGATCATGGCTCCTTTCTTTTCTTGCCCAGCCAACCTCCCACTTTTTCAAGCTTGTGAAATGCACAGGGCAAGGCATGGGGATTGCCAAAGGGAGCCCAGGCTGGCTGCAGCAGGGAATGGAGGCGAGGAAGAAGAACGAGAGTATGCAGGGGCGAACCGCCTCCTTCTCGCCTCCATTCCCTGCTGCAGCCAGCCTGGGCTCCCTTTGGCAAGCCCCATGACTTGCCGTGTGCATCTCCTATGCTTGGAAAAGTGGGAGGTTGGCTGGGTGAGGGAAGAAAGGAGCCATGAGCCTGGGGGCTCTCAATTAATGACCAACGTCATAGAAGCAACCAACTTGATAGGGCCTTTCAAAGGTGAAGATGTCCTCATTCCTTGCATTCCTATAATTCCAATGGATATGCCATTTCATTTTAAGAGTTCGATTGGCTTTTGCAATCACCATCAACAAAGCTCAGGGCCAATCGTTACAATTCTGTGGCTTAAATCTAGAGACGGATTGCTTCTCACATGGACAGTTTTATGTTGTGTGTTCTAGAGTCAGCAAACCACACAATCTCTATATCTACACAGACAAGGGAACAACAAAAATATTGTATACCCACAAGCATTGCAAAATTAAACATATTAAAAACCTGCACTGTCCCTTTTCTTTCTTTTCCATTTAACCAGACTGAGCCACAGCAATGCGTGGCCGGATACAGCTAGTACCTCCTAGTTCCGACTCGGCCAGATTTAAAGGGCTCCAGCCATTGATAGAGTGGCAGCAGCCCTCAGAAAACAGTTGGGTAGGCAGTTAGCACTGCCCTACCTGACTGTTTTCTGAGGGCTCCCGCTGAGCTGTCAATGGTTGGAGCCCTTTCAACCTGGCCCAACCTGGAGCCGGGGAACTGGTGCTGACTGGACCAGGTTTAAAGGGTTCCAGTCATTGACAGATCGGCAGGAGCCCTCAGAAAATGGTAGGGAGGGCAGCACGATCTCCAGAATCACCCTCCCCACCATTTTGTGAGGGCTCCTGCTGAGCTATCAGAGCCTGGAGCCCTTTAAACCTGGCCAAACATTATGTTTCCATTTCGTGCCCATCCCTGTTAGCAGACTAATTGTATCCGTTGCTTACAACATATAATGTAGTGGCTAATGAAACATTAAAATGCTATACCTGAATAGATTTCTTCCCTTCCAGCGACTTCAGGGCCTATGAATCCAGCAGGGCTAACTTCTAGGTATATAGTCTTAGTACTCTAACTTCACTTGGCCTTGGCATAGAATGAGGAATTCCAACATTTGTCCCTCTAGATGTTTAGGACCTCAGCCCCCATTCTTTCCCATGGCCTATGCTGGTTCAGCTTCTGAGATGAAACATGCAGAACATCTGGAGAACCAAAGATGACATCCACTAATTTAGAAGAAAACATTTAGCACCATGCACCCTACTTTGAAACATTACATCCCATGTTTATTGTAAGTGTCCCCTCTGGGTACAATATGTTTTTGAATCAGAGCAGCTGAAAGAAGGAAAAGCCGAAACTTCATTTTATAGCATTTTACTGCTGTGTTTCCTTAGTTATTCTAAAATGTTATCATTTTAAACCATAAAATAACACTTTAAACAAATCTATTTTGGATCCCAGAGAATGCAGTGAATCACTTGAAATTATAAAGCCCAGATGCTGTTAGGGTTTGTGTGAGGTTTGTATAACTTGCCACAGCTAATTGATGAGGACTTAAGATGCATCCCAATATCACGCCTGATCACATATTGGATTGTGCCACCAAGGTGGACCCTGGCATTGTTTAGTTAGGCATAATTAGCCATGGAAAGTTATACAAAGTATACATAAACCCTGATAGAATTCCAACCTATATTTATTGAAATGACTCATGATACACAAACTGTTGAATATCATCTTGGCAAAAACCGCCTCTGCCTTCTTTAACTGAATCAAACTGAGCAATATCCAGGCTGGCAGTAAAAGATTGCAGATAATGGAACGCTCCAAAGTAGATGGATGGTGTCAGGTATTGTCTTCTAGGTTAAGACCATGAGACATTAAGGTGTTGGGTCTATAAAGCCAGAAAGTCTTCTTTAAAGGAAAAAGTGTCTATTTTGATCTGGTTGTATTTCTATTCCACTTGCCAGCAACTCAGATAGACCATGCTGTACTAAACCCACACTTACATTGGATCCCTCCCTCAAGCTTTCCAAATGCCTTGGCATCCTGGCCCCAAAGCAGAAGTGCAGGCACAACAACAACACACCCATCTCTCGGGTAGCTAACCACTGAATATATTTTTGTCTCCTCTCTGTACATACCTTAATCCTTCTGTGCTGTATCTTACATTTTAGATTATATGACTGAGGACAAGGACTGCTTTATAATCTATATTGTAAATAGTTCTGGGAACTTTTTTTTTCTGAAAGGAAAGGATACAAATGCATTAAATAAGTGCATGCATGACTGGCTGAATTGTCTAGCACAGTGCTCCCCAACCTTTTTTTTGCCGCGGACCGGCAAATGGTCGACAATTTTTCCGTGGCCCGGAGGGGGCATACACTCCTCCACGCCCGTCCCCCTTCCATGCTCACCCGCGCGCGCGCGCCAGCGCGCGCACACGCACGCTAACACACACACACACGCGTGCGCACACACGCGCACGCACACACGCACACACACGCACACACACCTCCCCCCCACCCGCTGCAGCAAAGCAGCTCCGCGACAAACACCAAAGGCGGAGGAGCGGCGGGCGCACGGGCGACGACCCTCCCCCACTCCCCACCCTCCGGGGTCCGTCCGGGCGAGTGAGCCCTCTGCCGGCCCCCCTCTCACTCGGCTCCGCCCTCTCTCCCCCTCCCCACAAGCCACGGGGCACGAGGAGGAGAAGGAGGAGCGGGGGGTCGCGGCGGCGGCGCAGGGGTGATTGCAGGGGGGAGGCGGCGGCGGGGTGGGTGGGAAAAAAGAGATATCGAGAGGCAGCCTCCCCCCCCACCCTCCTTCGCGCCTGATCTGCCGCCGCCGCCGCCGTGGCTGCTGCTGCTGCTGCTGCTGGAGGGCGAGGAGGAGGATGCGCCGCAGCTGCCGGCGGGCGGAGGAGGGAGGCAAAGGCGGCGGCGGCTCCTCCTGCGCTCCTCCAGCCTTCTTCTATTGCTTGCCGGGGGAGAGAAGAGGAGGAGGAGGAGGGCGGAGGAGGAGGAAAAGGGGAGGCAAGCTGTCACACCGGGCGCTTTGGCGGACACAGCGAGGCTCCTTCCCGTGACCCCCCCAGCCCTCCTCCTCCGCCCTCCACACACACACACACACACACACCAAGAGGGAGGACAGCGAGAGAGGGGAGAGGCTGGCTTACCGGCGTCCTGCCTTCCTCCGCGCCGCGACCGAGAACCCCCCTCAGCGGCCTCCTCCTCCTCCTCCCCCCTCCGCCGCCGCGGCCGGAGCCACCGCCACCTCCATGGCTGGCGGGCCGGTCGGTGGGTGGGCGGGCCGCCGCCACCGCCGCGGTTGCTAAGGGTCGCTCCCACCTGGCGGGCAGGCGCGCGCCGCCTCCGCCTTCTTCAAGCCCTCCTTCTGCTGCTGGTGCTGGTGCTGGTGCTAGTGCTGCTGCCGCCGCCGCCTCCAACCAAGAGGAGGAGGAGCGACAGCACCACCAGCGACCGCGGCGGCAGCCCCCCAACGCAACAAGCCACCCGCCCATTGGGCAGCGGGCCTCCCCCCAACAAGCGCAGCGCTCATTGGCTCCCCTGCCTCCTCCTCCTCCCTCCTCCTCCCGGGGCGCGTGCTGAAGAGATCAGGGACGGAAGGGAGGAGGAGTTTCCCCTGGTTTCCTCTGGCGGCCTGGTGCCGATTGGTCCACGGACCGGCACCGGTCCGCGGCCCGGGGGTTGGGGACCACCGGTCTAGCAGTTATTTATTTATTTATTTATTTATTTATTTATTTATTTAATTTATTTATATAGCTTGTATGCAGCCCACTACTCAAAGGTCTCTGGGCGGCTCACAATCAAAATGGACAATTAAAACATCAAAATTACAATAAAATTAGAACAATAAAAACATGTAAATGCAATAAATACGATACATTAAAAACACATCACTAATATTGCCATCAGGACCCACAATCATTAGTTGAAAAAAACCTCTGGAACAGGAAGGTTTTTACCTGGCACTGAAATGTTATCAACGTTGGCACCAGGCGAGTCTCATTTGAGAGGGCATTCCATAGTCTGGGGGCAGTTGCTGAAAAAGCCCTATTCCTGCAAGCCATCCCTTTCACCTCCTTAACAGATGGCTCTTTCAGGAGGGCTCCCTGACTAGATCTTAATTGCTGGGTAGGTTCATATGGAAGGAGGCGGTCCTTCAGGTATCTAGGTCCTAAGCCGTTTAGGGCTTTATATGTCAAAACAAGCACTTTGAATTGGGCTCAGGCAGAAACTGGTAACCAATGAAGGTTATACAGAATCGGCGTGATGTGTTCCTTGGTGGTCCTACCACTCACCAGCCATGCAGCACGATTCTGAACCAGTTGCAATTGCCAGACTGTCTTCAAAGGCAGCCCCACGTAAAGCACATTGCAGTAATCAATACGGGATGTTACCAGTGCATGCGTAACTGTCATAAGTCTCCGTTCATCCAGGTAGGGGCACAGCTGATATATATTCTGCAGCTTGAGAAAGGCACCCCTGGCCACCGAGTCCACCTGGGCTTCCAGAGTTAGACCGGGGTCCAGGAGCACCCCCAAGCTACGGACCCTGTCCCCTAGGGGGAGTGCAACCCCATCCAGGACAGGGAAGTGGCCCTCTAGCCTGTCTGACGAGGCACCCACTAACAGCACTTCCGTCTTGTCTGGATTGAGTTTCAATTTATTAACCCTCATCCAGTCCATTATCTGGTCCAGATACGAGTTCAGAACAGAAACCGCCTCACCTGGATTGGTGGAGAACGAGAGGTAGAGCTGAGTATCATCAGCATATTGCTGACTTCTCAGCCCAAACCTCCTGATGACCTCTCCCAGCGGTTTCATGTAGATGTTAAACAGCATGGGGGGTAGTATTGAGCCCTGTGGAACCCCATGACGTAATTGCCATGGGTTAGAGCTACTATCCCCCAGCACCACCTTCTGGACACAGTCAGCCAGGAAGGATCGGAACCACCACAAAGCAGTGCCTCCAACTCCCAACCTGGCCAGCCTATCCAGAAGGACACCATGGTTGATGATGTCGAAAGCCGCTGAGAGGTCCAGGAGTATCAACAGGGTTGCACTCCCCCTGTCTCTCTCCCGGCAAAGGTCATCGTACAGGGTGACCAAGGCAGTCTCTGCTCCAAAACCCAGCCTGAAACCAGATTGAAATGGATCCAGAAAATCTGTTTCATCCAGCAGCACCTGGAGCTGTCCAGCCACTACCCGCTCCAACACCTTGTCCAAATAAGGGAGGTTCGCTACTGGTCGGTAGTTAACCACCAGTCCTGGGTCCAGGTAAGGTTTTTTTTAGGAGTGGTCTAATTACTGCCTCTTTCAAGGCAGCAGGGACATGATCGCACCTAAGTGCCCTCTCCCCCTCTCCCTCTCTTAAAGAGGCATTTACAACTTCTTGGACCCAGGTGCTAACCCCCCCTGGCAGATCTTTCAATTAGCCAAGAAGGGCAAGGGCCGAGCAGCGTGGTGGTGGAATGGACAGATCCAAGCACCCTGTTCACATCATCGGGTCTCAACAATTGAAACTCATCCAATAATACTGGACCTAAGTACGGTGCACTGGACACATCCCTTGATACTGTACCAATAGTGGAGTCCAGTTCACTGCGAATCTGAGCAATTTTTCCCTTAAAGTGGACAGCAAACTCATCACAGCATGCTGCCAAATGGTCCTGAGCCTACACCCTATCTCCTGGCTGAAGAAGTTCCCGGACCACCCGAAACAGCTCCTCTGGATGGCACTCTGAGGAAGCAATACAGTTGGCGAAATACTGCCTTTTCACCAACCGTATAGCAATGGAATAGGCCCGATAGTGGGCTCTAAGCCGTGTTTGATCAGACTCACTGTGATATTTTCTCCACTTGCGCTCCAGCCATCTCCCCTCCCACTTCATTGCCCGCAACTCAGATGTATACCAAGGAGCCATCTGGGCTCTGTGTAGGGGGAGAGGGCATTTAGGTGCGATCATGTCAACTGCCCGGGTCATCTCCCTATTTCATAAGGTGACCTGAGCTTCAATAGGCGCACCAACCATGTCAGCTGGATAATCCCCCAGAGCTTTCAGGAAACCATCCAGATCCATTAGTCTCTGAGGGCGGATCAACTTAATGGATCCCCACCCTTGCAGAGGTTTGGAGTAGCTAATAGCCTAAACTTGACCAGGAAGTGGTCTGACCATGACAATGGAGTCAAAGCCAACACCTCCACATCCAAACCACCATCCCCCAGTCCTGTTGAGAAGACTAGGTCCAGAGTATGGCCCTTCTGGTGTGTTGGGCCGATGACATGTTGAGACAGCCCCATGGTTGTCATGGCAGCCATGAAGTCCTGAGCTGCTCCAGTTAAGGTAGCCTCGGCCTGGATGTTTAGATCCCCCAGTACCAACAGTCTGGGGGTCTTCAACACCAGGTCCAAGACCACCTCTGTCAGCTCAGACAGGGAGACTGTTGGTATGCAGCAGGGTGGGCGGTACACCAACAGAATCCCTAATCTGTCTCGTGAGCCCAACACATAATACAGGCCCTCCAGACCTTTTCCCAAAGAGACAGGAAGCCTGGTCAAGGAGATAGAACTCCTGTAGACTATAGAGGGAAAAATCCCTTACCTGAAGGAGGGCGTAGAAATAATTGAAGCCCATTCAGGCATGCTCCGTCCGGCAGTTTTTATGAGCCAAGATGGGCAAGGATCGAAGGGGGTGGACGCAGGCCGGCAGTGAGCCAGGGCCCTGGAGGCCTCAAGCAAGGAGACAGGCCCAAACTCAACCAAACAAGGAGATTGAGGGGGCGCAGCATCGAGAGATGCCGAGGATAGATTAAGGCAACCGGAGTCAAGACTGACACAGATGGCCTCTATCTTAAAAAGGCTGCAAACGTCTCACTACTGAACTCAGTAGGAGAAGGCCTTTCCAGACCAGGATTACTGAGGTTACGAACCACACGGAATAATTCTGCCTGGCGGTTCGAGGCCTCACTAATTCTCCGGGAGTAAAAGGATGTTTTGGCCTCCCTGATCGCCCGAACATAGCGCCTAGTCTGGATAATAACAGCAGCCTTTTTAAACGCTGTCCGGTCTTTCCTCCAGCTGCTCTCCAGCCTTCTCCACTCTTGCTTCATCGCTCTCAACTCCGCAGTGAACCACGGCGAAGGGCAAGCTCTGCAATGGAGGCACCTACGGGCGATCCGGTCGACAGCCCGGGAGACATCCTCAAACCATCGGTCTGCCGCAGCTTCGGTCGGATTGTCAGCCAAACTGCCAGGAAGCTCCCTGAAGGCCTCTCGGGACCGAGCAGGGTCCAGAAGTCTCCGGGGGCGGGCCCAAACAAGTGGGCAAGGTTCCCCGCGGGATGGGGCAGCAATCGATAGGGGAAAAGTCAGCAGATGGTGGTCTGACCATGACACAGGCAGGGAGACAATGTCCCCTACCCTCAGACAAGAATCCTCTGACATGGAGGTAAACACCAGGTCCAAAGTATGCCCAGATCTATGGGTGGGGCATACAACATGCTGGGTCAGATTCATGGGGGCCATGGACTCCATGAATTCCAGAGCCGCACCAGAAAGCTCATCGCCAGCATGCACATTGAAGTCCCCTACCACCAGTAGGCGGGGGGAACCTCAATAGTGCAGCCACAATGAACTCCATGAGCTCTGGTAGGGATTGTGCTGGGTTGCGGGAGCACGATAACCAAGCATAATGCCAAATCTGTCCTGCTGTCCCACCAATAGATGAAGGCATTCTAACCCTGGACTCACCAACGTCGAGGCTCTGCTGACAGAAAGAGATTCCTTATAAACAATTGCAGCCCCACCCCCTTACAACCCTCCGGCCTGCCTACGCCCTGAACCAGAAACCCAGGGGGGCACAGCTGGGTGAGTGATGCTCCCCCCTCTTCTCCCACCCAGGTCTTGGTAATACAAGCTAGGTTGGTCTTCGCATCCCACATGGCGCCATAAAGGATGGGGATCTTATTATGGACCGACCTGGCATTCATCAGGAGGCAGGACAGGTCAGAGGCGCTGGCAGGATGGCTCCGAGATATGTGGCAGTGAGCTGGGGGGTCAGAACGGGGGACAGGCATTAACTGCCTGGCCCAAGTTCTTCTTATCTGACTAACCCCCCCCCCCCCCCGCTGCAAGCGTAATGCCCACAATCCGACACAACTGAGATAGTGGTCCCTGCAGACATGGTGAGTTGGTGACTCAAAAAAACCCCCCAAGCCAATTGAGATACAATATAACAATATAACAATATAGTATAACCAAATATAACAATATAGTATAACCAAAATATAACAATATAGTATAACCAAAATAGACAATACAATGTTACCCTCCTGCAACAGAAAGATATCTGCCGGACTTCTGCCATAGAGGTCTTTCCTGGCAAGGGCAAGTCTGAGATCCATAAATATCTGGATCTTTCAACTGACACATTTTTCTTCCATCAGACACACACTGGCAGCCTTGTCATTACTGTTTCTCTTCAATGAGCAGTTTAAGATCTTACTGTTCCGAGGCTTTGGGAAACATTATCTTAGCCTTCAGTGGCTTTCATTTTAGCAACATGATTTCATTGTTCAATGAGCAGCTTTGTAGTCCTCTAACAGCTGCACCAATGTTGCAAAATATTGGATGTTCTTCCACATTACAGATCAAATATTAGGTGATCATATGAATAATCTGCTACTGTCAACAAGTGATACTCCACTGTATCAGTTGTTAAAAGCTAGATGCTCTTATGTGGTTGCTATCAGAACCAAGAACCAAGTTTGCCAATGCTGAGATATGTGGTTATACTTTTTTATAGAGGTATAACTCATCCAGGTCCAAGGAATTTTAGTACAAAATTCAGGACAGGCAAGAGATACAGTTGCCACTTAAGCACCTAAATTACAAACTCTTGTCTGCATAGCATTTCCATTTACACAGTCTAGGAGCAAGCAGCTCATAATAAGTTAACAAAGTGTCTTTGATGCACAGATGGTTTCTAGGTCCATGCCTACTTCCAAGTAGAGATGGGCACGACTTAGCGGTATTCCCGTTTCCGTTTCCGTTACTCGTTTCCGTTACGGAACGGAAACGGTAACGGGAATTACTCCGCCAGACTTCGAGCTCGAACCGACGAACGAACAATTTGGTCTGATTTGTCGTGCTCGTTACTTGCATCGCGGCGATCGCGCGATGCCAAGCGGCACAGAAAAAAAGTTTTAAAAGTTTTAAAAAAACCCGATTCCCGGCCCTAAAAGCAGGCGAAAACTGTCTGAGGGCACCTACCACCAGGCCAGAAGGGGTTTTTTGGGGTGGGGGGTTCCCCGCCCCCTTTCCTTGGGCTAGTGCTACTGCTGCGCTGCGCTGGTACCAGGCGGGGGGGCATTGCCAATGCCATTCGGTGTGCGGGCGGGGGGATCCAAAATGGTGACCGCAAATTTTTCTTTGAAACCGTGGCCCAAATACCCAACAAAGCACCACAGAAACATGAGAAAAATAGCTATTTTAAACACTTGAATTTTTACTGTAGCAGCAGTGGGTTTGTCTTGCCAAAATACGTCTCCGTTGATTTTATTTTATTTTATTTTATTTATTTATTTTACACGTGCTCAACAGTGGGCTGGCCATGGGACGAGACCATGCAAATTTTCGGAGCCATTCCACCAATCGCATGGCCAGGTTTTGACTGACACTTCTGGATGTGCCAGAGGGCATAAAAAGGCGAGGCACCTTCCAGTCCGTCGCAGTCTGGGCTTGGATCTTGGAGGGTGGTTTAGTCAGGGCTGGATTGCTGCGCTCGCTCGAGTCTACTAGTTTCGATTTCGCGGTCGCGCTAGGCAGGGACTCAGGGAGTGAGGGAGGGAATTGAATTTAATTCTCGTCGTCGCAAACATACGATTCGAATTTCTTTTATTCCTGGCTGTGGGGAATAGCAACTCAGCGTTTATTCTTTTTTGTTTTCGGAAGAGTTCCGTTTTTTATTTGCTTTGCTGTTTGCTTCAAGGGGGAGGGAAGATTTGAGCGGGAGGGGAGGGGAGTGCGGATTGGAAATATATTATTTTTATTTTACACTACCATACCATTTCTTTTCTATCCCAAACCCAATTTCTTCCCACCGAGTTCATTTACTTGGCAAAGGTCCTTTTACCCTGCGTACCTACATCTTTTTTGCTGCTGTTGCGATTGGGGTTTTGGAAGGGAATCCAGCAACCCTATCCTACCCTAGCAGCTTATAGTTTTATTTATACCTTACCAATACCATTCATTTTCTATTCTACCTACAGTTCAGCAAGTGGCAGTACTAGTGCTTAGAAGGGGGGGTTGGAGGCTGTGGATTAAATTATTTTAGGCAGAGTCTCCCTTGCCAAGCCAACCAGTGCACTCAAAGATCTCTCACATCACAAGCACATTTGTGTTGACTTGGCATTGGCATTTGGCAACAAGGCTAGGGCACCTTCTATAGAACATTTTACAATTTCATTTTACTTATTTATAGATATATATTCTTTCTCTTGTCCAACACCTCATTCATTTTTTTGGATTAAGGCACTGAAACAAACATTTGTTGAAGGGCAGGCACCCAGCCACTTTATAGACCTTTTCCTTCAATTACATCTTTGAAGAAGTTACCTGTGCAATAATACACTTGCCTTGTGAAACTTGTTTGCCAGGATTGGCAAACCCCTTCCTTCTACTAGCTTGGTTTTTGTGCTGTTTGTGAGTCAACCTCACTCATTTACTTTTGCCACCAGGCTACATAAACAATTACATTTTTGAAGAAGTTACATTTCTCTTCGTTACACTTGCCCTGTGCTATGCATTGAGAAACTTGTTTGCCAGGATTGGCAAACACCTTGCTCCTATTTCCTTGTTGGTTGTGTTGTTGTTTGTGGTGGTGTTGTTGTGAGTCCATCTCACCCATTTCCTTGCAAGCAGAGCCTACATAAATACAATCCTACTATTATTTACACAACTGTGAAGAAGCTACAGTTCTCCTCCTAAGTACAGACTTGACTTGTG
>JAHTLZ010000122.1:918940-939778 GCA_023846285.1 Phrynocephalus versicolor
ATACTTTAGGGTAAGGCCACTAGTCTTTGTGGCCACCCACCCACCCAAATAAATGAAGTGTTGTTTCCTTTCCATGTCCTGCAACCCACTGTGGTTCACAGAAGGGCATTTTCCTGGCTTCCTCCTCAGGCCATTCAGCCACGCTAGGCAGCTGGAGCTTCCTGGCAATAATCCTCCCCTACGGTCCGGCCCTGTGGCCTCAGACTCAGGCTATGTGGCCTCCGCCACTCTTTCCTCTGGGCTAAAAGACGCTGTGTCTCACACTGAAGGGGGTTCCTGAATTTGAACAGCGTTCGAGTACGTACAGCAGTGCACCACCAAGACTTAGTCCAAAAGTGACATGTGGTGGTGCATCGCAGGCAGTGTGGTGCCAGGCCAAACCCAAGGTGATTGGCCTCCTCCTCCTCCAGTCTTTCCTCTGGGCTGCGAGATGCCGTGTTTCACACAGAAGGGGGGTAATGATTTGAACAGTGTTTGCATCGCAGGCAGTGTGGTGCCAGACCAGACTCAAGGTGATTGGCCTCCTCCGCAACTCTTTCCTCTGGGCTGCAAGACACTGTGACCCAAGGACAATGGCATTTTACTTCCAGTCAGGCAATTCAGCTCCTTTTTATACTGGAGCTGGCAGTGAGCCTCCCGTACTCAGGCTCTGTGCTGTGGTCTCCTACTCTGCCTTGTGGCCTGGCAGGAGTGGCCGCCCTTACTCTGGCCTTGTGGAGTGGACGCGTCGCCCATAGATAGTCCTCCTTGTATAGCCTAGTGGGCTGGGCTGTGGGCTGTAAAACTTAAGTCAGAGCAACCCAGAGCCCTATCCCATTCCCATCCCTACCAAAGCTATTCCGGCTGTAGCTACTAGTAGCTAGGTACGAACGTAAAACGTAGCTTTAACCACCTCAGGCTCTAACTGTAGTCTAATGCATTGCTGAATGCTGACCAGTGACCACCAGACCAATCCATGACCAAAAGCAGGGTTGCATTGGCTTTGGCTCATTGGCTGTATTGCTTGTCCTTTAAGTGTGTGTGACTTTGACTGTGAATGTGAAGTGAAGTGAAGGCAGAAGGACCTTGGAGATGGGGGGGGGGCAATTTGAGAGGAGTAGAGTTGTAGACCCCTCATCCAGATTTGGGGAGGAACGGCATGTCTTTCTCCTGCTGCCTCTGAGAGGTGGAGGGGAGATGGGATGGTATCAAAAAACCAAACAACAAAAAAGTACAACAAACAGGCACGTCAGCCAGACCAAGTAGGGTGGCTGCTGGCTGGTTCAGCAGCATCAGCAGATTCAGCACAGCAGACCAAGAGGGGGAAAAAAGAAATGCAAATTTGTTTCTACCCCACTTGGTTTGCTTAGGATGCACTCTAGCCTTGTTGTGCAGCAGCAAGTCAATCACCCAGGCAACTGTATTTCGCCTGCTCGTTTGCGGGACCCGCGCCCGCGCGCCCGCCCGTGCGCCCGCCAGCCAATCCCCTTGCTTGCCGCTGCCGCCGCCCACGCATGTACCCCCGCGCCCCCGCCGCCCGCGCTACGCCCGCAAGCCGCAAGTCTCGGTCGGACGTCAAAATGCGCGAAATCGCGGTAGAAACGAAAACGAAAAAAACGAAAAACGAAACGACTAATTTTTTCGATTTTTCGCGAAAAACGGAAACGAAACGAATCGGACCCTAGCCGAAACCGAAACCGAAAACGAAGTTTTTTTTCTGAGTCGTGCCCATCTCTACTTCCAAGTACTGAATAACCAGAAATTTCTTCTAGGCCGCCAAACAAATAAGATATTACCTTTGAAATCGCCACAAACTGGTTAGCATTCAGGTCTTGTGGGGTTCTTTATCAGCTATGCCATTTCAGAGCAGGACGGTTGGGTTTGATGCAGAAGGAAAAATGTTCTGATATTCCATACAAAAAATTGTTATTTCTGTTCTATTAACAAAATAATGGATGTATTACTCTTAACTGTTATTTAAATCAGAATTCCACAATTCGAGCAAAAGAAAGTCCCAAAGAAGAATGTGTTTTCCACTCCCCCACCCCCAATATTTTTACAGTTGCCTAAAGCAGTGTTTCTCAAACATTTTTCACCATGGCACCCTTATAAGGCTAAAAAAAAAATCACAACACAACTAACCTTATAGCGGTTTGAATACTTCTTAGGAAAAGAAGGGGGAAAGTGCCAATTTAATACTGAGTCTTAATGAAAATTAAATATTATTGTTGTGGCACCCCTGGCATACGCTCACGGCGCCCAGTGTGAGAACCACTGGCCCAAAGAAACCATTCTGTTCAGTAAAAGGGGAACTGAATCAGTTCATTCAATGTGATATCTCTCCTGATAAACAGTATATAGAAGTAAACAGCACCCGAAAGGTAACAGGATCTTGTACAAAAAAGCTGAACCTTCTTACAACCATGTCAGTTGAACAGAATTTCCTACAGCAACTGGGAGGGGGGGGGAGACTAGGTTAGTAGGTGAAGAATAGATCACATCACGCACACCACCAAGCAGTTTATGACTCTTTCCATCTTCCAGCATCTGCTCTTAAGGCAGCCTCCTCAATCTACCTGGCAGCAAAGCTGGCCCAGACAGAAAGGGACCCTATTTCTGTGACATAGCATACTTTGTGAGCAGAAAGTCTCATGTTCACTCCCTTATCTCTTGTAGGTAAAAGAGTTAGGTGTGCAGCAATGGGGCCCTTTTCCTGAAACCGTGGAGAAATGTTATTAGCAACGACTGAAAATATTGGGCTCCACAGCAAATAAGCTGAGTAGGTCTAATGGAACAGCTTTTTACATCCGCCTTGAGCGGTTCTTACCATGATGGGATAGATGATATTGTCAGATCTTCCATCATTCCTATCCAGCACAACCAGAAGGGAGAACACTATATGCAGCCACACTTTCCCCAGCTCTGATCTGCACTAAGGTTATGACCCTACACCAGACATGTCCAAACTTCAGCCCTCCAGATGTGTTGGACCACAACTCTCACAGTCTTTCGCCATTGGAAATACAGGCTTGGAATTCTGGGAGTTGTGGTCCAAAACAAAAGGAGGGCCAAAGTTTGGACATGCCTGCCCTACACCCATTCACCTAGCCTAGGACGAAGCCCTATTGGCTGGCTTTGCACTAACTGTGCATTTCACATCATCCCACCAGGGTATTCCAAGGCAGAATGCCAGCACTGTATTTCTTCCGTTTATATTAGCAAAAATATTTGCCTCACATATCTTGTTTAATGACTCTACTACACAGTTCTGAAATTGAAATTGCACCTTTGGATCCATTAAATCGGAATTCCTACTCACCTTTCTAATCTCTTCAAGTAGCAGAGAATTTCTCTGAGGAGCAGAGACAGATTTTAATTGTACATAAGTAAACATGGGTACCCTTTCTCTACTGAGAGTTGTAAAGTCTCTGGGCCCATCATTTCCTACACCTTAATTAACTGCTCTATTCTTTGCAGCCTTGCTATGTTGCTTGGAGTTAAATTTAGATTAGAACTAATTGCTTTTTCATGGAAAATAGACAGAACTAAGTTTTGTTGGTTGAGAAATCTAAGGTAGGCAGTTTATTGCACTGGATGTTTTTTTCAAAACCTTTGGAATTTTGGCTGGGAAACAAATGCTTGCCCATTTAAATCTGCTGATTTTAAGATATGAGCACATCCAACCATCAATGTATACAATTAATCCAAGAATATCCTGATTCCAGTATTTGTTTAAAGGAATTTATTTCCTTAGTTGCTCAGTGTTATTCATGGAATATTTATCAGCTTCCTACTTCCTACTGACTGAATCAGACAAACTTCTGTGAGGATCTTTTCTTTTTCTTTCTTTTCTTTGTCTCTTGAAATAAGAGCTGGGTAGGAAAAGAGTGGGCAGCTGCGGCCTTCCAGATGTTGCTTGGTTATTGATTTTGTTATTTATTTGATATTTGACCCACCTTTCTCCCAAAACGGGGATTCAGGATGGCTTATAGCAAAATTAAAAGCAGCAGAGATAAATACTCAAAAGCATTAATGTTAAACATTTTTAGTAGGATGCTATTCAGTAGTTACCTAGGAGACTTTGCTACTTGAGGCCAAGGATAAAATGCTATTCTTCCCTTCATCATGCAAAAGCCAAATGGATGGATGAATAAATTCTGGTTCAATGCTGGTAAGGGCTTAACATTTAGCACAGCACATGAATACAGCAGAATCATTTAGTCGAGTACGGCTGGGTAGCTCTCCCTAGGCAGGCCGTGTTGCAACAAACAGAGTTCTGTTCACTCCCCATCCCTTAACAGCTGCTATCTGAGGCAGTGGCCATGCGTCAGGGAGATCCTAGCAGATGTAATCCAAAGACCTAATTCCTTCATGCTCTGTCTGCACAACGCGAGCTACATCTCAATGTGAGCTTGCAACAAAACAAACTTTCCCATAGTACTTTCAAAGGGGTTGCACACATGTTTTCTACATAGACCAGGCATGTCCAAACTTCGGCCCTCCAGATGTTTTAGAACACAACTCCCACAGTCCTTTGCCAATGGAACAAGGCATGGTTTGTGGGTAGCAAGATCAATTTTTATCCATTTTGTTTATGCAGATGAGAATCAAAAATGTCAAAAGCTGTCTTCCCACTGGGCAAGACTATGAATGATTTTAATGCATTTTTCATAAAGCTTATTTTAGGCCCTTTTTGCAATTGAAATTGTACAAAAACGTATTTTGCACTAAAGTTTGCATTTTGCAACAGCAAAAATACAAGCTTTGTTTCCGTTTCTGTTTCATTCTGCATAGAATGCAATGCCCTAGCAAATGCTGCTGCTGAAGAAGAAGTGTGGTACGTTTCTCTGTCATGCAGGCATGAAAACTCTTGTGGCACTTTCTTGTTTGTTCACATCCTTTTTCATCAGGTCTGTGAATATTTGTTCCATTCTTGTTTCTGAACTCGTCAGGGGAAGTGCCTATGCCAGGACACAGGAGATCTCCTGCAAGTAGTTTGTGCGATTTTGTTGGACTGCTCATTAAGAGCGCCTAGAGGCTCATTTACATAAAAGCAATTATTCAGAATATCTGTCGGTGTAAAGGGAAATCAAGTCAAATCAACAACCAGTTACATGGTGTTTGAACCGTAGCTTGAGCTCCCTTGGAACCAATGTTTCATCCTGTGCTTTAGTAAAGGGATTCCCTTGCAAGACGCGTGGGCTGTCTCTTCAACCCAAGGCTGGAAGAGGCAGGTGGACAAGGCCAGTGGTGACAGGGAGCTGACATATAAATGTGCAAACAAACGTTGGCATAAACAGCTGGGGTAAAGGAGGAGACACAGCCCAAAATTGGCTGGCTGGAGAGGGGAGAGAGAGAGAGGCAGCCAGGGAGGGGCCTGCTCAACTGCAGTGTCCTGGCTTTATTGTCCCCACTCCTCCTGGTAGAAGAGGCATAGACCTTCCTCCATGTCCTGCTGAGCTTCAGGATGCAGCAACCTGGCTTCACCACCCATCAGCTGGGCAGGACGGTGCCTGCTCCACCTCAGCAACCTAGCATTATTGCAGCCACTCCTCCAGCATGGCCCCTGGGACCACACCACAGAGACAACTTTTGCTGCTGCTCCCACCTCCTGCCTCCACTTTTTCCTCCTCTTGTCTCAGTCATCTTCTTCCTCTTAAGCACTCTTCTTGCCTCTTGCTGGCAAATGCACAATTTATATTGACAGAGAGGTGTACACATGCCAAAATGATTGAAATTATTCCATTTCACAAGCTGAAACAAATGAGTACCGCCCCATACTATGTCAAGTAGTCTCTGGGTGGTTTACAGTTTTTAATTACAATATGCAGGCTATACATTCCTCCCTCCCCCCAGTGAGCTGGGTACTCATTTTACCAACCTTGGAAGGATGGAAGGCTGAGTCAACCATAAATCTGCTACCTGGGTTTGAATCCCAGGTCGTGAGCACAGTTTTATCTGGAGTACAGCCATTTAACCACAGCACCACGAGGCTCCTATGTAAAGTCAAAGACCCTCGTGGATTTTAATGCAAACCCCAATTCAGTGGAGGTTCCAAATGTCAGTGGAACCAAGCTCTAGGGTTGAGAGGTCTTCAATGACTGATAATTAGAATACCAGTGCTTTGAAATACAGTATTAGCTTGTATAAAGTAATTAATCCATTCCAAATGAAATTATGTTAAGCAAATTTTCCTTTATGCAAATTTCCTATAGGAATGCATTGAAAACAGAGTAATCCATAATTGTGACCATTTTATGTTGTACAGATTCTCCCCATAGACAATTCTGTTAAGCAAATTTCCCCTATCTCCGGAATTTTTTTATGTTGCACAGATTTCATGTTATACAAACCGATTGTTATATGAGGGTCCACTGTAGTATTAATTCCTTTTTCCTGCTGTTGTTTTGCTTAACACAGGCATAATGGAATCAATTTCAAAGTTTAACCTACCATTTACATTCTACTGTTGGTGAGATTTTTCACACTTCCATCTGAAGATTAATATGTACACTTTGTCTTGTAATATGAAAAACTTATGAATATTTGAAATTATTGAGTCACCTAAAAATGATAGATAACCACATAAGGTAAGCCCTATTTTAGCAGTGAAGTTAAACATAGCCTAGTCTGTACACAGAAGCAGTCACAGGATGGAACAAGGTTGAGAAGGTACCTGCAAGAAAGCCAATGCATCAAACATCAGATTATCTCTTTTTGTTTAAATGAATGAGTTTGCCCATCAATTTACCCATTAATCATCATTATGCCCCCGCCTAAGAATCCACTAACTGAGCAGGTTCCCCATCACTGTTAACATTTATTTGACATGCTAATGCCTCTGGTTTCTAATTGGAAAGATCTGCCAGTGGAAGGGGGGTGTCTCAATACAACCTGAACTCAGAAACATTCTTCAGAACTGAAGAGTCCATGTGGGTAGATAAAAATCCATCTGTTTACTTCAGAATAACATTTTGTCCTATTCACCATTTTTAAATATAGCACCTCTTTCCTATATAGTGGCATATATGTTTGTTTTTGGAGCAAAAGGACACAATACCTGTCTGTCTCTATTTATTTACTTATTTATTTCATTAAAACAAGAGAAATCCCTGACATTGTAGATTGCAAATATAAATGTCTACACAGAAACAAGCCTTGTGAAATTCAGTGGGACCTAGTCCTATGTAAGTGGGTATAGGATTGCAGCCATCATGACCAGTGAAAGCATTTTTCCTAAATTCAGTATTATTATAGCGAATGTAGCCCTATTTTAACTTTTGTAACTCTATTGTATTCTAATTTTCTATCATTCTTAACAATGTTGTTGGCTTCCTTGAGTCTCAAATCTATGAGAAAAGTGACATATAAACACAATCAATCAATATAGAAATAATATAATATAATATGAAGTTAATTAGTTCATCTGTTTAAAAGTGCCAGATTAGGGAAAGAAACTTGACTCAATAACACAAACACTTTTAAGGAGTCAGGAATAGAGATAGACACAAATTTAAAAATAAATTGCACCGTTCATTTTAAAATCACTACTTCAATTTGTATTCAATTGAGAGCCAATATGAATTGATGAATTTTTAGTAGTTTTTAATTCATCAGTTTGTTTGGTGATAAAATGGTTCCCAAGACACCTAGAGATCCCATTTTCAGGAAAGCATTCTCTCTACAATCCCTCCAGTTTTGGTGAAGATTGGATTTTTGGTTTCCACATTATGAACTACCAAATAGGACCCCCAGAAAAGTTCCCCCAAGTGCCTGGAGCCAACAAACTCTGTGAAAGGCTTCCTCTGGCTCTCCACTACAATCTCTCCAGGTTTGATGAAGGCTGGGTTTCCTCAGCTCAGTTGCTAAAGGGCACTTTTTTTGGGGGGGGGACACTTTAGGGACATGTAACTCAGATGGCTGAAACCCAATCTTCACCTCCAAAAATGGAGGGCTTACAGAGGAGAGTTATTGAAGACTTTGCTGCAAATTTTTGGTGTCTCTAGATGCCTGGCACTTTTCAGGGGGTGCATTTTGGGGAAGTGTAACCCAGGCATCCAGAACCCAAAATTCACCAAACCTGCAGGGCTTGTAAAGGACAGTCATGGGAAGCTTTCCTGCAAATATGTTGTTTCTACGTGCCTTGGGGGCCATTTGATAGGGTTTTAAAGTAAAAATGAATTTACAAATTGATTTGTCAATTCATCAGAAATAATAATTTTTGGGATTTGCTGACCTTCGTGAATGATGAATCAAAACAAATCACAATTTGTCTGATTTGTCCCCATCTCTTGTCAAGAACAAATGAGCAAACTATGCCAGTCTGTCTGTAACTCCTATTGTTTATTCCAAAACTAATTAATGAATCAATTAAGGCTAATTCAATGAATTAAACTATTTATCCACCCAATGTTAACAACAATTACTCTCTCAAGATCTAGTGTTCAACAATGGCAGATGAATCTCCCAATTTATATCATTTAACAGTAATTAATTGAGCCTCAAACCTAATATTCCAGATTCTGCCACCCCCACCCCACCCCCAAAAGAAACTAACAAGACTTTTCATGGTTTAACCTAAGGAGAACTAAGCCTTGAGTGAACTGTGAGTTTAAACAGTTCTACATTCTGGTATGCTAACAATGTGGACTGGATTTCTACATATTACATTGATGGAAGAAAAATATTAATTTTGAAATTACTAATTAATCCTACTAATGAATTACTTTTCAAACCTGGTGTTCCAGACTTGATTGAAAACAGCTGGCTCCAGAGATCTATGTCTAAGAAATGACAGTTCTCTGGAGGGGTAGGAGTATAACATTCACCACCATTGGTGGTCTGCTGCCAGTAACCAACACCTCATTTTCCCTAGTAGCAGGGATGGCCTTAGGTTTTATGCACCAGAAGTGATTTTTATTATACTCAAGTATAAGTTGACCCAAGTATAAATCGAGAGCCCTAAATTTAATCCCCCAAAACTGGGGAAATTTATTGACTCGAGTATAAGTCTAGGATGGGAAATGCAGCAGGGCCTGTCAGTTCCTCCTTTGTGAGCTGGGGGAGCGGTGTGTGATGTTTAAAATGACTTTTAGCCACCGAGGCAAGCACTAGCCACAGTGGCTAAAAGTATTGACCCAGATATAAGTCGAGGGCCCCCTTTTCAGCCCCAAATTAGGGCTGAAAAACTAAACTTATATTTGAGTATATACAGTATATCTCAAATAGTAGCACTTTCTTCTCTTCTAACTCCATTCCATGTCACAAACCATTTTTGAAATCAAACCAACCTTCAAAGGGTCTTTGTGGTGCCTGCAGTTAGAAACCTATACTTAGAACAGAAAAACAAATGTAAAAACTTTTATTTTTTAAAAAAATTGCTTTTTAAAAACCGTCTCTTTGGATCATAGCCTCTGAAGGAAATTGCTTTATCATAAAACCAGCACCATCATGAACAGCAGAAAGAACAAGAAGGGGGGGGGGAGATGATGTTAGTAGCACAGGTGATCATATCCTGGAATTCATTTTTCCTTCAGCTGTGGCTTATGCCAAGCCATATGCTCATAGGATACCAGTGGAAAGCCTATTTGTTCACACCGGCTCTGGGCCGATTCTGAATTGCTGCCCTTTTGTAACTCACTTTGTCACTACTCATATAGTCTCCTCTGTTTAAAAAAACTATTGACTTTCTTACTTTGCATCTCATTGTGTTTTATTGCCATTGCAGCCCATTTGGATATTATTTTTAGGGATGGGCACGAAACAGAAAAATTATGTTTCGTTTCATCCTGTTTTATCCCCCACATTTTTTGTTTCGTTTCATACAAATATTTCAAAAACAATTAATATGAAATGAATAACTAGTAAAATGGTTCGGGGTGGGCTGGAAATTGGAGTGGGCAAAATTATGGTGGGCAAGGATTGCATTTCCACATGAAAAAGTGGCAAAGAGCTATATATGGAGAGCCAAGTATTAGTATCTCCTCTTCCTTTTCTTCACTTCTATCCTCTTTGCCCATCCATTCATCACCTATTGATTGAGTGGTTGATTGATCAGTTGCTTCTCTCTTTCTCTCTCTTTCTCTCTTACATACACACATAGCTACAAATAAACACCTCTTCCAGTGGTGCAATGATAATAATTTTCCTACTCATTGCAGGCTAGAAAGCCAATAAGCAGGGACAGAAGTAAATGGGTGTCCCTGTTGACTTTTCAAGCCTCAAAAATGAGGGGGAAAGATAGCCCATTGCCCGTGGGCTAGCCATCTACAATTTAAAACATACTTGGGTTCCTTTGGAAGCATAGACTCATAAAAGTTGGAAGAGACCTCAAGGGCCATCCAGTCCAATCCCCTGCCATGCAGGAACTCCCATCAAAGTACCCCTGACAGATGGCCATCCAGCCTCTGCTTAAAATCCTCCAAAGAAGGAGATTCCACCACCCTCCATGGCAGCACATTCCACTGCCAAACAGCTCTAACTGTCAGGAAGTTCTTCCTGGTGTTCAAATGGAATCTCTTTTCCTGCAGCTTGAAATGATTGCTTCGAGTCCTCGTCTCTGAAGCCATAAAAAACAAGCCATTCCAAAAAATGATTCAAGGACATGAAAGTCATTTCAGATTTGGAATGCATACATAAAATAGCTGAGAGTTGTGATCCAAGAGGATGGTTTGTGTGTGGGTGTGGGTGTGGGTGTAAAAAAGTACATCAACTTTATTTAGGACCTCCAATTCGGCCCATGTCTGAATAGGAGCACACAGGCCAAGAACTGACTTTCTCCTTGACTTTTTGAAGCTACAGGACCCAGTCATGAATTTTGGCAGTGATACCACCACAGCAAAAGGAAAAGAGATGTCCAAGTAGTGGACACAAATAGACCCTAACTAACATACTACAATGAAGATCTCATTTCAAAACTCAAAATCTATACAAGGAGAGAGGCATTTATGCAAACACATGGTCCTGGCTGTGAGCTATGATAATCAAATTGCTGTGATTTTGACTTGTATACCCCCCCCCATAATGCTTGAAGAATGCTTGGTAAATTTGCCACATAATTAACCAAGGAATCAAGGTATTAAGAAGTTATTAAGCACATTTGAGAACTTAAGGTCCACATCTGTATATGCTACATTGATGCAAATCCCTTTCTTTTGCACCCTAGCTTAGGCAAATGGTGGATCTGATGCAAGTGAACATACAGGTCAGTGGCAGAGATCCTCCCTAGAGTCTCAGTGATTGGACTGTGCTTGAGAGGTCTTGAGCATCAATGCAATATGAAACTGTATGTCTTCTCTGTTGGCACCAGCTCAGCACTTCCTTATAAGACAACAATACTTGTATTTAGACATGGGCACGACTCGGCGAAATTGTCGTTTTTGTTCTCGTTCTTCGTTCTCGTTACGTAACGGGGAATGAGAACGACAATTACTCCGCTCCAGCTCAAACCCGACCCAATAAAGATAAATTGGGTCTGATTTGTCGTTGTCGTTCATGGCATCGCGGCGCCAGCGTTCGCGCGATGCCAAGCGGCGCAGCACAGAAAAAAAGTTTTTTAAAAAACCCGATTCCCGGCCATAAAAGCAGGCGAAAATATGCCTGCCTCAGTGAGGGCACCTACCAGAGAGGGGTGGTTTCTGGGGGGGTCCCCGGCCTTCCCCCCTCTCCTGTCCTGGGCTGCTGGTACCAGGCTGGGGGGGGCATCATCGTCTCCATTTGCCATGTGGTGGTGGGGATCCAAAATGGCGACCACAATTTTTTTTTAATCGTGGTCCAAAAACCTACCAAAGCACCACAGAAACATTTGAAAATTAGGTATTTTAAATGCATGATTTTTTTTTTTTTTGTAGCAGTAGTGGGTTTTTCTTGCAATAAAACGTCTCCATTGATTTTATTTTATTTTATTTTTATTTTTTTACACCTGCACAGGTGCAATGATGGGTGGGCCATGGGATGGGACCATGCAAATTTTTGGAACCATTCCACCAATCGCATGGCCAGGTTTTGACTGAGACTTCTGGGTGTGCCAGAGAGGGCATTAAAAGCCCACAAACCCTAACGCTAACCCTAACGCTAACCCTAACCCTAACCCTAACCCATACGCCAGTACGCTGTCCTTCTTAGTGGGTCAGAGGCACCCAGAGGTGCAGCCCAATAACCCACCCTAACCTTAAACGTAACCCTAAGCCTAGCCCTTACCCTAACCCCACCAACCCTAATCCAGATCTGTATGCAAGTACACTTCCCTTCTTAGTGAGTCAAAGTGGGCGCCTTGCAGAGCCCACTCTCACTATCCCATTCCCAATCCCTAACCTGTACGCTGGTATCCTAGTATGCTGCCCTTCTTAGTGAGTGAGTCAGAGGCACCCAGAGAGAGAGGTGCCTCTGCCACTTACCCCCCCACCTTAACATATGTAAAAAATAGTGGTGCCTCGAGAGCCCACTTACCCCCCAACCCTAACCCTAACCCCAACCCACAAACGACAAACGACCAAACGACAAATGGAACGACAAATTTTTGAAAATTATCGCGACAAACGGAAACGACCCGAAATGGACCTGTCCCGACTAATGACAACTCGAAACATCATTTTTTCTGGTCGTGCCCATCTCTACTTGTATTATCTTTTCCTATCTTTTCCCCAATGGAGGTGGCCCATGTTCTGCTCCACTTGAGATCATTCTCTTCTCCACTCATCCTTTGGAAGCAGCAGCAGAGGAGGAAAAGTGGACACGGCATCTCCCCTCTAAGCTGCTGACCAGGTAGACAAGCAGAAGCAGGCTGGATACTTTGGCCCAGGCCCCAGGGGCTGGAAAAACAGGTTCTTCCTGAGGTAGCAGTTGGGTGGTGGTGAGTACTTTGGCGGCTGCTGGTGGTCGTAAGTCTGAGCAGTCATTAGACAGGTTATTAAGCGAGGAGTGGCTATAATCAATGTAGCTTTAGGCTAGGAGAGAACAGAATAAACTGCAAATTTATATAGCCATTATATATATTGTGGAACAGCCCCACCATCACCATGGACATCCTTGCAGGTGCCACAGATTTGTTCACAAGGGAGGTAGCTGTTTTGAGTACAGCTATGACAGTTAAATCACCTTGGCTGAAGGTTGTGTATAAGGGCTATTCCAAAAAACAAGGAGCAATGCCCAGATACATGTCAACTGTTCTTTAATAAAATACAATCCATTTTACCACTCTGTCTAGACTCGGTATACTAATGTTAGGTTATTTTCAATGCTTGCTTTCATCTTGACTGTGATAATGAAGTGCCACTATTTGACTATTTTACATACCCTCGAAGGAACCGAAATTGACATTTTCATGTTTAATATCTACCTATTTCCTGAATTTCACAAGAGGAAGGCTGTAAATGGCGAGGAGCAGAATGAATAGCCAACCAAAATAAAGAGGATTGTAAAGGTCAGAGCAATTTTGACCAGCTATTTTAGCATGATTTTTAATATTCTTGTGACAAGTTTAGTGCCTTTGATAAGTGCCTGTTCTTCACCAAATATGTCATATGAACAAGTGAGTAGCACCCAGCTTACCATAATTAAACTAGTGATATATTAGGAACAATGATTAAAAATCAGTCAAATATCCTTAAAATTAAATCTGGAGACTTGCACTTCTAGAGAGATGAAACTGAAAGGAAGATCGGGCGTAGGATGAAAATATGGAGGTTTTGGAAGACTCCATTTTCAAATCTCTATAACCTAAACTATTGATTGCATTCCTCTCAATATTAACATGACTGTGAAGAGAGGGGTTTTTCTTGGGGGGGTCTGTTATACTTATGTAGCCTGTTGTTTTATCTCTCCATTCTGCTTATACAGTGGACCCTCGTATAACAAATGGTTTGTATAACATAAAATCTGTACAATGTGAAAAATTCCAGAGATAGGGGAAATTTGCTTAACATAATTGCCTATGGGGCGAATCCGTACAATATAAAATGGTCGTGATTAGGGATTACTCTGTTTTCAATGCATTCCTCTGAGAAATTTGCTTAAAGAAAAAAAATTGCTTAAGAGAATTTCATTTGGAACGAATTAATTCCTTTATACAAGGTACCACTTTACTGCTAACATAAGACAGCCATAGCTTGCATAGAGGAGAAAATTTCCCTAATTCAGAGGACCTGAAAATCCGGAGGCAGATTTTCTGGCAACAGAAATTCCCAGCATGGGAATTGATGGACTCAAAAGTGTCCCCAGCCACCCCAAAAAATCAGGCCTCCACTCTGAAGTGTCCTCTGGAACAGGTTGCTTGGTGACAGATATAATTTAAGGCTACTTCACCTGTGTGTGTGTTTTTTTTTACTAGAAGAGATATTGAGATTAGAGATGGGCATGACCAGAAAAAATGACGTTTCCAGTTGTCGTTTGTCAGAACCGGTCCATTTCAGGTTGTTTCCGTTTGTCGCGGAAATTTTCAAAAATTTGTCATTTCCATTTGTTGTTTGTCATTTGTTGTTTGTCATTTAGGGTTGGGGTTGGGGTTGGGGTTGGGGTAAGTGGGCTCTGGGAGGCACCTCTCTGGGTGCCTCTAGTCTGACCCACTAAGAAGGGAAGCGTTTAGCGATTAGCGCGTACCGTACAATATATTAGGGTTGGGGTAAGTGGCAGAGGCACCTCTCTGGGTGCCTCTGGCTCACTAAGAAGGGAAGTGTACTGGCGTACAGGTTATGTTTAGGGTTGGGGTTAGGCTAAGGGCTAGGCTTAGGGTTACGGATAGGGTTAGGGTGGGTTAGTGGGCTGCACCTCTGGGTGCTTCTGACCCACTAAGAAGGACAGTGTAGGGTTAGGGTTAGGGTTAGGGTTAGTGGGCTTTTTATGCCCTCTGGCACATCCAGAAGTCTCAGTCAAAACCTGGCCATGCGATTGGTGGAATGGGTCAAAGAATTTGCATGGTCCCATCCCATGGCCAGCCCATCATTGTGCCTGTGCAGGTGTAAAAAAAATAAAAATAAAAATAAAAATAAAATAAAATAAATGGAGACATTTTATTGCAAGAAAAACCCACTGCTGCTACTATAAAAATTCAGGCAGTTAAAATACCTAATTTTCACATGTTTCTGTTGTGCTTTAGTGGGTTTTTTGACCACGATTTAAAAATAAATATTGTGCTTGCCATTTTGGATCCCCACCACCACCGCATGGCATAGAGACAGCCCAGGAAAGGAGGGGGGAAGGCCAGGGACCCCCCCTAGAAACCACCACTCTGGTAGGTGCCCTCACTCAGGCAGGCATATTTTCACCTGCCTTTTTGGCCAGGAATCAGTTTTTTTTTACTTTTAAAAACTTTTTTTCTGTGCTGCTTGTTGGCAATGGCATCACGCGAGCCCGTGATGCCAGGAACGACAACGATAAACCAGAGCCAATTTTCCTTTTTTCGGGTCGGGTTCGAGCTGGACCGGAGTAATTCTCGTTACCGTTACCCATTATGTAACGATAACGATAACCGAAAACGGAAACGAGAATTTTGCCGCTCCGTGCCCATGTCTAATTGAGATGTTTGCTATTGACTATATGTCTATCTGTGATTTCTCTGGCAATCATGTGTTTTTTTTTCCACAAGGAGGGTGGAGAATCCCCAGAAATGTCACACCTTCTCACAATGTTGTCAGCATTTCCAGAATCGTTTAACATCTCAGAGGCATATAGTAGGCTGACGATGAAATCAATGTTGATGGTGTTTTCATTTTTAACAGAGCAGGATGTGAAGGACTCCATCCGGCTTGGGTGTTTTGAACCCTCACTCCCTATGTGGGGAGGGGGAAAGCTGCAATGAGTGAAATAAACTCTGCACATGGTAAGGCAAGGAGATTGCTAAGCTGCTATTTTTATCAGCCCCAGCCATCTTAGCCAATGGGTCTGGGCACTGCAGTGCAACATTAACTGGATATCACAGTTGCCCATTCTGATCCCAGGATGCATGAGTGGTCATTGCCATCTTCATCTCAGAGTCTTGATTACCCACCATTTCCCCTTTAAAATCTTAATATGTTTATTGTATACTACATAATCCACTCTTATGGTTGAACCATTTTCTGGTGCCATTTGGATTCAGAGCATCAGCTGCCCCTTGAAAGAGGAGGGGTGAATTTGGACTCTTAGTACCTTCGTTGGCATTGTCGTGATCGCTCAGCCCCTTGGTATTCTAGGAAACTGTGAACAATTGAATAAGCTGGGAAGAAACCTGCATGCAGAGGACAAAACCATAGTGAAGCTTTTCTTATTTTATTCATGTATTAGATTTTATACCGAACACAAATACAAATATGAATTTGTATTTGTAATCATATTCATATTCATATTCGTATTCGTAGATGTTTATACCACATCTAGCAGCAGGGCCATTCTGGGTGCAGCAGCAGTGAGGAAAATTAAAAAAAATAATTTTCGTGTTACCTTTGCATCCTCAAGTGGCCATCCAGTGGAACTTTTCAGGTGAGTCTGGAGACCATTAGTACCTGTTTTAGTCCGTTGAAGCCTTCCTCTTTCAGAGGCCCAAATGGAGGCCATTTTCAGGAGAGAGAGCATTTTGAGGATAAAATCACTTGATTCGACAGTGACCTTTACATTTCTCTCACAACAAATCTAGCTGATGTGCCCAGAGCGGTATCTAGTTGTTTGGGATCAGCTTCCGTCAAGAAAAAGTACTTGCAATGATCTGTCCAACTGTACATTTTCTTGATCCCTGCCCCTTGTGGGTGCTTAAGGCTAACCAAAATGATTTGACCAGTTAAATCCAAGTTGTGGCTAATGGTTCTTTATGCGGAAAACAGGGTGCTGCTACTTATATAACACCCCATAGTACTTAAAACACTCTCTTGGTGGTTCACAATTTAATTATGCAGGGTACTCATTGTTCCTCCTGCCTCCTCCAGCAAGCTGGGTACTCATTTTACCAACCTTGGAAGGATAGAAGGCTGAGTAAACCCTGAGCCAGCTACCTGGGATTGAACCATGAATTGTGAGTAGAGATGGGCACGACCAGAAAAAATTACTTTTCGAGTTGTCGTTTGTCGGGACGGGTCCGTTTCAGGTCGTTTCTGTTTGTCGCGATAATTTTCAAAAATTTGTCATTTCCATTTGTCGTTTGTCGTTTGTCGTTTCCACCATGATTTAGCACGATTTGACATCCCAGGGAGCATGGGGGCGTCCCACAATCAGGGCCGGCGCTAGGTGTTTTTGCGCCCTAGGCGGCAGTGGGCGGGGAGGTGCGGGCGGGCGGCGGTGGCGGGGTGCCATGGGCGGGCGGCCACAGCGGCAGGGGGAGGCGCGGGTGGGCGAGTGGGTGGGCGGTGGCCGCAGGCGGGTGAGTGGGCGGGTGGTGGAGCGGCCGTAGGCGGGTGGCAGCGCGGGCGGGCCAGCGACATCCAGAAGTGTCAGTCAAAACCTGGCCATGCCATTGGTGGTATGGTTCAAAAAAATTGCATGGTCCCATCCCATGCCCAGCCCACACGGGCAGGTCTAAAAAAATTAAAAATAAAATAAAATAAAATAAAATCAGTGCGACCTTTTACTGCTATAAAAAACCCACTGCTGCTACTATAATAATTCAGGCATTTAAAATATCTAATTTTCACATGTTTCTGTTGTGCTTTGGTGGGTTTTTGGACCACAATTTAAAAATAAATATTGTGGTTGCCATTTTGGATCCCCACCACCGCATGGCATGGACTCTGGAGATGACGAGGATGACCCCCCCCCCGACTGGTGCAAGCAGCCCAGGACAGGAGAGGGGGGAAGGCCAGGGACACCCCCCCCCCAGAAACCACCCCTCAGGTAGGTGTCCTCAGGCAGGCATATGTTCACCTGCTTTTACTTTTTAAAACTTTTTCTGTGCTGCTTGCTTGCCAATGGCATTGCGCGATCGCCGCGATGCCATGAGCGACAACGAAAAACCCGACCAAATTTTTCTTTTGTCGGTTCGAGTTTGAGTTCTGATGGCTTAATTATCGTTACCATTCTCATTACATAATGGAAACGACAACCGAAAACAGAAACGACAATTTCGCCGAGTCGTGCCCATGTCTAATTGTGAGGTTAGTTTGGCAGCAGTTCAGCAGTTTAACACCTGTGCCAGGAGGCTCCTATGCACTATTATTTAATATCCATAGAGATATTAAATATCAAGGTATACTAGTGAACCCAACCCTTATCTCTCTCTCATTCATGACCCAGGTGCAGCTGTGCAGGTGTTGAAACAGTGCATTTTTTCATTGGTTGGTTGGATGAGGTTCCAATGAGCTGAGGCCAAATCCTGGAAAGACTATTCTAGACATGGAGGAGTGCTCCCCACATGGAGCAGATAGCTTGACTTCTGTTCTGGATGGAATTGCGCTGTCTCTGAAAGTTTGAGTGACTTCTATTGGTTCTGAGTGACTTTCATCAGCTTCTTCTGGTGTGCCGATTGCAGGTGTTGTTGGTCTGGGATTGCTTGCCTGGAGTGATCAAGATATTGGTAGCTTCAAGGCTGGTTTACTGCAATGCACTCTGTCTGAGGGTGGTCCAGAAGCTACAGCCGGTTTAAGGTTTTGTGACTGGGTTATGGGGATTATAAAGCACTAAACAACTTGGGGCCACATGGCTTGTGTGACTGCCTTTCTCCTTATAGAACTATGCAATCCCAAAGATAATCTGAGGGGATCACATATTTCTCAAGTCTGCTCTGACACAGCATCATAGTATGATATGGTGCACGCTATACAAAATGCCTTTGCCTCATGTATGAATGAATGAATGATCTTAGAACTGTAGAGCTGGAAGGGACCCTATGGATCATCAAGCCCAGCACATTAAGGAGGCAGAGTGGGGAATCAAACTCCCAACCTCTGGCTCCATATGCAGGTTCTGGAGTACTGAACTTTTGAGCATCTTATGTACTGATCCCACTCTAGTATGTAGCAGGCTTCAGCAAAGACTGAAGCAGAATGTTGAAGATCCTCAAACCAAGAGCGGATTATCCTGCATTCTGTCTAGCTTTTCAAAGCAATGACTCCAAGTCTCTGCAAATGTATGGATACTGAATGAAGAATTGGCTGTGACAGATTAATGAGGCAGATGAAATTCGGTGATTATTTACATATGTCTTCTGCCTACAAATATAGAGTATTTTGAGGGCATATCTATTCAAAATGGATTCCAAAATATGGAAAAGAATGTTTGACTATGGGATCTGGATTTTTCAAATACTTGTTTTCCTCTTCCCAGAGTAAAATCAAACAATTTCATCATCTCTACAAATACATGGTGTCTGTTAGAAATCCAAACCTGTGGGTTCTGTCTCTGATCAGACTGGATTGGAAAGAGGCACTGCTATAATTTTGTTTCCAGAGGCCTCTGAGTTGAAATATGCTTCACTTGGTTGTGTAAAACAAGTTGACAAATGCCAGTAAACCAGTTAGCAGTCTTCATACCTTGGTCTATTCATTTAATCATTCATTAAACCAACATATTAGAAGCATACTTACTCGTAAAACAGAAATTCTTCCTGTTCCACAAGTTTTAAAATGATGGCTTTCAGTTTTTTTTTAATCTTCTTAACATGTGGCAATTCTTTTACTTGAAAATAATTTATCCTTGTCTTTGCACAGGCGGATAAGGATATAATACAGTCTACTGTTACTTGTGTATTTAAAGCAAAGCATAGCATAGCAGTAAAAAAGAATCATACATCATTTCCTTTCTGAAAGAGAAAATCCTTACCTCTCCCTCACACTTTTCTGAAACTAGTAGCAAAGTAAATGGAGTATCTGAGGTGTTTTCCTTTACCAATTCTGTTTAAATGTAATAATTTTGTTTCCGAAACCAGTATATATCATTTTCTGCTTAAGATGCAGAGAGCTTCCAGGAGATAAGTATCCATAAATGTATTTTTCATTTCTTTTATTTGAAATTCCAATAGGTTCCTCTCTTTCAGCAACCTTCTTAATGGCCTTTGGGTGTAGGAAGAAAAAATCCTAACTTTAATATCATATAAGATTGCCGAAGTTTGCCTTAATCTGCAGTTTTTTGTTCAGAGTGTACTGTACTTACCATTATGGTGCTATAATATTTAGGAATGTTTCTTCAGCCTAGTGCTGATGGCTCTTTTAAAATAGAAGTACTGTACTGTTATACTGATGTGACAGACAACAACAAAAAGTACGAGTGAAAAGATCTTAGAAAATGAAGATCTTTGTATCCTGATCCCTTCTGAATAGGCACACCTTTAGATATGCAGAAAATTCAAATGATGCCTCTCTGCCTGGAGAAGACACCCCCTGACCCAAGATTTCCTGCCTTTTACTCCAGCTTACATTTGCTCCTTGGGTTCAGTTGCTGTGGTTCTGACACCACAGCACTCTACTGTAAGGAGAAGAAGGGGCAGCCATCCATCCAGATATACGACTGTGTGGTACCACCTGGTTACACCGTTTTTACTGGTTGCTGCTCTAAAAAAAACTGCTGGGGGGCACGAAAGTGATTGGATCTTTCACCATCTTCACAATCAGTAAGAGCGCAGGGGCATATGGTTGCAGCTTGGTGACTGGGTGGATAAGGGGCGCTACACTGTAATGACAGTTTAAAACCTCATTTCAGCTTTCAGTCAAGTCTCCCCGTTTCAGACAGTTTGGGTAATCTTGGTGGTCATCAATGGGAGCTACTGTTATGAAGCCTTATCAGTAAAAGGGAAACTACAGTTATTCAGGGTGAAACTCTCTCTCTCTCTCTCTCTCTCTCTCTCTCTCTCTCTCCCTCTGTGTGTGCGTGTGTGTGTAGATCTTTCTACATTTGCCTTTCTAGATCCTTTGTGATGCAACTGGTGAGATCTAGAAGCATGTGGAGGCATAAGAGGGATGTAGTGTG
>JAHTLZ010000122.1:939788-974585 GCA_023846285.1 Phrynocephalus versicolor
TTTAATTTTTTTTTAATTACCCATTATATGAACAGTTCTCCATGGATTATGATTAAATATATATAGTACTGTTCTAGAATTGCATAAAGTATACATAAAATGCTAATTATTCAAATGTGCACATCTTAGTTATTCTTATTTTTAAACTGTTTTAAACCATTTTAAAAATGGTTTTGTGCATATTTTATTTCTGCAACCAAAGTCATGCATATCCTCCCAAATGTGCAAAATCTAAGATAAGACAGACTATCTCACAACCAGTCTGAGAGGATGTGAGATGGATACCTTGCTTGATAATCTGCTTCAAAATAAGTCTGTTCAGTCCCTCGCTCAGCACTAGTTTTCCAGTTTTTAGTGTTCTGTTCTGTTGATATGCTGCCCACTGCCCTTTTATTCAGTAGTCACAATCTGGGTATAGTGTTTCATGTGTTGGCATTGGATAAGTAATCCATGGACACAACATTACTTCCTGGGCTTGGGGTTTAGACGTATGGGTACCTCTGGCCACATTGGGGACATAGAATGGATTAAAACAATCCATCTCAAAACCATGATGGATCTAAATGGCTCTCTGTTAGCTACAGAGGTTTTTTTTTCTATTACTTCAGTAGGGAATTTTGTTGAAGTCCAGTTGATCTCTAAAATGGGCAAGGGGGTCAGTTGGTCAACATATTCTTTATTAAGTATCCTGTGCTTCTGAGATGACTTAAACTAATATCCCTGATTTTCTTTTACTTCTGTGCTACTTTTCTCCAGACACCAGATGCCTCACAAAATCATAAAAATCAAGCAATAATTGAATTGGAAAGGGCTTATAAGGTCAACAATCCAACCCCCTGCTTAATGCAGGATCCAACTTCAAATCAAATAATTAAAACAAAATTGATTGAAAACACAATACATATTAAAGTTGTTTTTAAAGGATACAATAGGAATGGTAGACAGGTGTGTATGTGCATAGATGGCACTTCTTCCCCAAGAACTCTCTAAAGTTTGATTGTAAAGCAAGTCAAGGTTGGGCTGGCTGTTTTCATTAACTGGGCCCACTTCACGCCCATGCTGGAATATTCCACTTATACTCTGCTCACAATAACATTTCTGACAAGCAGCAGCGGTGTGCAGAGTGGCAAGGTTCTTGTGGATTCTGAAGAGCAATGAATTACATTAATCCCAGAGAGGTGTTGATAATCAGGAGAAATTAAATTTGTCTACCAGAACAAGCAGGTCTGAAAGTGTACCATGATTTCAGTATCTCCAGAAAAGAGGCAATTACTGTTCTTCAGGTCCAAAATGATTCCCACTGCAATCTCAAACGCTCTTGTTGCACACCTGCTCAAATTTTGCTTATTCCCACACATTTTTGTCTTCTTTGTTTTTGACCTGGTGATAATCTGAATAAATTGATTTTGTTTTTGCTTTCACGTTGCTGACAAATCATCCCAACATTTCCACCCCCCTCAATGCTGGTGCCAAATAAATCATTGTAATGTTCCCCTGAAGTGAACTGAAAATTAATTTACACAGCCGAGATGATCCTCCTAATAACAGGGTATATGGAATGGGGAAAATTGGAAATCATTACCCAGCAAACATTATCTGCATTATTTTTTGGTAGCTGGTTTAGATTGCATTGCAGTAGAAAATTAGGAGACCGGCTGTGAAGAAGTTTAAGAGGGTCCCCCGAAGAGCTTCTGCCTCAAAATTGATTCTTTAAGAAAGCATTAAAAAGCTATTGGAATTGATTGCCTGCTAATATAAAGGAAAAACTCTTTGCCACTATTTGAGTTTAAAAAGAGCATCTTCATTCATGCATGTTATTAAAACTACTGGCCTGTAAGCCCCTGTAGATAGATAAAGGATATGGATGGGATATTAAAACAGCAATCTTTACCTTATCTGGGATTTAAAGTTAATATGTCATTTTTATTAATTTAGAAAGAACCATTACTTAGGATGTCAAAGAGAAAGTTTACAATTAAAATGCTATAGAATAGAAAAGTCTTTAATAAACAGTACACCAGGAATCACACATTAATCTTCTAAGCACTAGGTGCAGCCCTGCTAAGAATACACTCTGCATGTACAGTTGTCTTTATTGCTAGCTTTCCAGTGCTGAAGCAATAAACGTGGAGCTGATATAAACCCTGATTAGCTCTAGCTGTTCCCCTACAAAAAAAAGGGAGAGGGAGAGAGAGAAACTGACCAATCAGACTGCAGCCCTTAGTGAGCTGGCAAACAACATTCTACATTTCAATAGAACAAGAACTATTGTGGGAGTGTTTGGTGTTACAATGTTTTTAATGGCACAGCTGACGTGTTCCTGAGCACACCAGGGCAGCATCTCTGCAGAGTCTGCTATTATTATTATTATTATTATTATTATTATTATTATTATTATTATTATTATTATTATTATTATTATTATTATTATTATTATTGTTATTGTTATTGTTGTTGTTGTTGTTGTTGTTGTTGTTGTTGTTGTTGTTGTTAGAAGAAGAAGAAGAAGAAGAAGAAGAAGAAGAAGAAGAAGAAGAAGAAGAAGAAGAGGGGGAGGGGAGGGGAGGGGGAGTAGTAGTAGGAGGAGTTATTATGGCATTATTGCATTGAAAATTATACAAAAGTATGTGAGCACAACTTGAATAATGCCAATGTGACTACACTGAAAATGATTTTCCATTGTAGATAGTGACTCATAAAGATCTTAATCATAAAAGCAAAAGAAGAAGAAGAAGAAGAAGAAGAAGAAGAAGAAGTTTATGAGGACCTCTAAAATATATCTAAGAATGGGTCATTGTTTGTTCACGTTTTGGAAGAGAAGGTGGAAATTGCAGGATAAGACTGCATAGGAAATGTAAATTGGATTAACAAAGGGATATGAAAAGTACATGAAAAAAGAATACCTAGGGGAAAATGCAATAAAAAAGATGGTGAGCATACAACTGCACAGAGGGGGAAAAGTGCCTTTAATTCCAACATATATGAAACACCAGTCTTTTTTCAAAGGAAAATTCACAAAAATGTTAGACAGTTGGAATAGCTCATGCTCAGCCATTTGAGAGAATAAATCTATGTTACTCATCTATATCTCTATGTGTATCTTCTATATCTCATCGGGTTACTTGCAGGTGAAGGGTGTATAACCACTCAAAGAGATAAAAAAAAAGCTAATCACCAAGACTGAGTAAGAGAAAGTCTGGTGTTTGAAAGTATGAGGATTTCACTCGCTTGGGTGATTCTGTGCTACAGCTGTTTTTATAGAAGTCCACACCCCTTCTCTGAAAAGAAAGACAGCCTGGATTCATCTCTCTGGTGGATCAGTGCCGTAGGTGGAGCAACTAAAGAAGATTTTTGTAAGGACAGCTTAGGAAAATCCCCTACCCAAAACCCACATCTACAGTAACAACTCAGTTTTCTGCAAAAAAAAATTCTGAGTTGGCATTTGCAAAAACTATAAGAAATGGAATCTACAGCAAGATCCATGCAAGCTTCCATGGGTCCTTTTAGGGAGAAAGGCAGGATAAAAATATTTAAAATAAATTAAATTATATAGTAGTCTTCATTTTAAAAGGAATAACTGCCATTTTCTTTCCTAAAACAGGGGTGAACTATGTATTTTTTTTCATGAAATATGTTCCATTTCAAATAGCAAGTAACAAGATAAAGCTGTGAATGAATTCCATATCATTTTATTTAAAAGAGCTGTGTGTTGTATCTATAAATAGTTTTTAAACAGTCTTCCTAGAATGCAGGAGTGTGATATATGACTTCATATGCAGGTCTGCAACTGCTTGTATTATGTGTTCTTATGTTAGTGTATTTTAATTTTATTTTGTCAGATCTGCTTTGATTTGGATTTCTGCAGTGAGCAGAGGCTTGGACACAATGGCCGTATAGCCCCTTTCCAAGTTATTTTATGTTTCCATGCTCCTATGAATGTTCTAAGAGAGGTTGGAGCAGGACTCATAAAATTATAGTAAGAAACCTTCATCATGTATTTGTTTAGCTGTCTCTGTTGAGAGGATATGAATGGTTATCCTCTTGGGAGTCTCATCTTCAGTTGAGCGATTATAGCTAGCTTGATCTTTCAGCAACAATGTAGCTTTGCAATTACCCAGCATATTGGCACCCACATGTAATTAAAATAATGACACAGCATTGCTTCTTGCTGGTTCCTAATGTCTCTGTCTCTCATGCTCTCTCCCCCCCCCCCCAGTTTATCACAATGAACAGCTGTGGTCATGCATAGGATACACCTGGCAGCTATAAGATTCTAGTGCCAAACTCGTCTTTCTAGCTCTTGTTTTCATTTGGGGGTGGGGGGTTAGCTAAACTGTTACACTGAGTAGAAATGTTGCAGATGGTTTTGAAGAAAGAAAAGAAGAAAGCCAGACTAGCTGGCATGATTAGCCATCTTGTTTGAAATTTCTAAGAAATGTGTCATCACAACATGAAGTATGTTGGTAAGACCAAAATATTTCATGGGCTCAGAAACTATGAAGCTTAACAAATTAAAGTGTGCCATTCCTCCGTCGGCATTGTAAATATTTCCCAGTTAAAATGGAAGGAAAAATTTCAAATAAGTGTGTTGGGGCGGAGAGGGATTCAAACAATGAACACCAGTGCACTGTAATGTAAAATATCAAATCCCAGGGTGTCACAAGTTGATGTATTTATGGACAGACAGAGGAAAGCAAATGTGTAACTCAGCTCAACCACAATTGCACTCTTGGGACTTTCTGGGAGGGTGATTTAGGACAGAAAAATCACTTAAGGTGATTTGGAACAGAAAAACAGTTCCCTATTACTACAGTTAGGTAAATTACCCCTCTTACTACCCTTCAAATGACTGTTTTGTTGCCCGGATTCTAGGTTCTATGGAAACAGCAACTATCTATTTGGTCCAATGAAGTTACATTTAGCCAAGCAGTCATATTTCTGTTAAGACTATTTTTAAAAACACAAAGTTTTTCAAACATGGGGTTCTTGGTACATTAGTTTAAATGTTGTTGTTATTATGAGTTTTTTAAGGGCAATTTTTGACTACAGCCGTTGAATAAGAGGAAACCAAGTGGTCTGCAGGCAGGGTTTCAAGTGAACTGACGTTAACAAGGCAGAAGAAATACTGGCAACCGCTGGTGATAGGCAACAGTGATCATGGCTTCCAGCTAAGTTCAGGCACTTGCCACACGATCTACACAGAAGACAAAGAGGATTTTAATTTTTCTGTCCTGTGGAAATTTAAGTGATGAGTTGACACTTATTTAATTAGGGTACTGATCTATTTTAAGTGCTGCATTTCATTTGCATTCATCATGGAGTTCTGCAATACAAACCCAATAGAGAAGTTGAAATCCTCTTGAAGTGCTCCATCACCAGTAACAAATGACTAACGATTAAAGGCTTCCTTTTGGAGATTTTGGGTCGAATGTGCCTTTGTTGTATTGTGTAGGAGTTGCAGATACCCTAAATAAGATGGCCGCTGAAGGTGATATAATCACCACTGCACACCTGGAGTCCATTAACAGGATCTCAGCCATAGCATTATTTTTATGAAAAGATAAAATTACCTTTGAAGTCCCTAAACTGTTCTTTTAAATATATTTCAGCAACGTGCGCAATGATTTGTGTGGTTTTCACATGGAGTCCTCCCCCTTCCACTACTTATGAGCCAGTTATCTATAGTAGAAAGTGCTGATTCAGATTCAGCTGAAGACTTAACTAAACATAAAGGAAAACTCAGCCAAACAGGTACGCACACGTAGACTCCTATGTGGTCCTATAGCTGCGGAATTCCTTAATTTTTCTTTACACATGTTCAAAATATCTCTTCATGTGGAAGAAGATCGTTAAGTCTGTAGGTGTCACAGAGGTGGAAAGACGTTGTCTACCTTCACCATATACAGTATCTGTTAAATAAACAGGTATTTCTGGCGCCTTTAAAAATATTTCACTGTCATTTTTGTGGGCACTGTCCACTTCTTAAATCACATGGGCTTTTATGTTTGTTGTTTCTGCTGCAACTACTTCTATAATTGCTACCTCTGATAAGTTATACCTTATAAAATATTTACCTTATGAAAAAGCAAAGATCGCAAATTATCAGTACAAACTAAGAATGCCTGAAATTATTTATTTATTTATTTATTTATTTATTTATTTATTTATTTATCTCCTTGGAGAAGGACCCAAGGTGGCTTACAATAATGGGAGACAATATAGAGTCCAGAATATTTAAGACATATTCAAGTTAAAAACAGGGAATTAGAAGAGGCATTTTAGAATATTAAAATGTAACAGTACAGCTCCAAAGAATATGCAAAAGGAAAAGAAAAATCCATTATGAAGGGTGGAAAGAAACATGGAAAACACTGGTGTTCTTATGAAATCAGTCGGTGCAATCATGTATGGTAATCCATATAAAGTCACCTAGTAGGTAGTCCCTCATTCAGGGGTAGCTTGCCTGAAGAGGAAGGTCTTTGTCTGCTTCCAGAAAGATAGCAGAAATGGTGCAGTCCTAGCCTCCAGGGGGAGGGAGTTCTAAAGTCTGGGAGCAGCAACAGAAAAGGCCCTTTCATGTGTGGTGGGATAGTGAGAAAGGCCTCTCCTGATAACATTAGCGCCCGAGCTGGGTCATACTGCAAGATTCCATCTTTGAGGTAGCTTGGACCCAGGCCGTTTTGAGGCTTTGTAGGTCAAGGTCAGCACCTTGAATTATGCCTGGCAGTTGCAGGTGATTGGCAGCCAGTGTATCTGCTTTGGTACAGGTGTAATATGATCTCTGTAACCCACCCCAGTTAGCAATCTGGCTGCTGCATTTGGGACCCGTTGAAGTTTCTTAAGACTTTCCATCAGTAGCCCCACATAGAGCGCATTACAGTAGTCCAGCCAGGATGTCACTAGGGCAGGCCTGCCCAACAGGTAGACCGGGGGCTACCAGTAGCCCGTGAAGGGCTCAAAAGTAGCCCGCCAGCCATCAAAAAATGTGAGGGGCTAAGTTCTCCACCCCGTTGCTCTACCTACAATTTTTTTTTACTTATGAGCATATGCTCAGAACAGATAAAATTCATAAGTAGAGAGTGTAGTAGCCCTCAGGCACGTTCATCTGGAAAAAGTAGACCTCGGCCTGTTCAAAGTTGGACAGCCCTGTACTAGGGCATATGTCACAGTCTCCAGAGTAGATTTCTCAAGAAACGGGCATAATTGGCGTACTAGTTTTAATTGTGCAAATGCACTCCTGGCCACACTGTGACCTGGGCATCTAGGCTCAAGAATGAGTCCAGGAGTACCCCCAAGCTATGTACCTCTTTTTTCAATGGGGGGGGGAATCCCATCTAGGGCAGGTTGCATCCCTATCCCTTGATCTCCTTTTTGACTGACCAGAAGCACCTCTGTCTTGTCTGGGTTTAGTTTCAGTTTGTTCTTCCTCATCCAGTTCATTACCAATGCTAAGCAGTGATCTAATGTCGAAATAGCTTCCTTGGAATCCAGAGCTGATGAGAGGTAGAGTTGAGAGTTATCGGACACTTCACCCCAAAATTATGAATAATTTCCCCCAGTGGTTTCACATAAGTGTTAAATAACATAAGAGACAGAACAGAAGCATGAGGTACCCTGCAGGAGAGTGGCTGTAATGTTGAACATGAGTCCCCTAACATCACTTTCTGCATTCTCTCCTGCATGAAGGACTGAAGCCATTGTAAGACACTGCTGCCAGGTTCCATTTCAGAGAGACAAGTCAGGCGGATGCTGTGGTAGATAGTGTCAAAAGCAGCTGAAAGATCCAATAAAACTAAAATGGAGACACAGATCCCCTATCCATTTCCCTGCATAGATCATTTACCAAGGCAACCAGTGTCGTCTTAGTCCCATAACCAGACCAGAAGTCAGATTGAGCTGGATCCAGATGGTTTATGTTGTCCAGAAACCTCTGGGACTGTGAGGCCACAACCTGCTCTAGTATTTTTCCCGGGAATGGAATGTTGTCTACCAGTCAGTAGTTGTTCAGTATCGTTGAAACTAAGGAGGGCTTTTTAAACAGCAGTTTTACTATCACCTCCTTTAAGCAGGTCGGAATCCTGCCCTGTTGCAAGGAGGCATTCACTACTCTTCCTAACCAATCTGCCAGACCCTCTTTGAGACAGGAAGGGTAAGGGTCCAACAGACATGTGGTGGCCCTCATCTCTCCAAGGGTCCTTACCACATCCTCAGGCTGTAGGAGCTGAAACTCATCCATTAATACAGGGCAGGCAAGGTGCAAAATTTTATTTATAGGCTCCGGATCAGTAGCAGCATCCAGGTCAGCCCAGATCTGTACAATTTTGGCTGTAAAGAGTTGTGCAAATTCTCTGCAGCCCATTACAGAGTGGTCTGTGTTATCCACCCATGGGTGAGCATGTAGTAGACTTTTGACTATTCAGAAAAGCTCGACCAGGTGATTCCGTGTTGAAGCAATGGTGGTAGAGAAAAAATATTTCTTTGCTGCTTCCACTGCCTTGGAATAAGCTTTCCAATGGTCTTTTACTGTTTCTTTATCTGTTTCACTCTGGGTTTTCTGCCAATGCCTTTCAGCTCTACGGATCACCCTTTTCAAATTTGCCAGTTCCCCAATAAACCAAGCAGCCAGTTTGGCTGTACTTCAGGGAAGGAGATGTTTAGGAGCAATCAGGTCAATGGCTTTGCTCATTTCCCCATTCCAGAGATCAACTAAAGATTCTAGGGAATAATCCATCAAAGAGGTGGGAAACTCCCCTTAGGGCAGCTACAAAACCATCTGGATTCATCAGCCTTCTTGGATGAAATGCTTTTGTCTGACTTCCACCCCTGCCCAGGCTATGAGTACCAGTGAGCCTAAAGTGCACCAGATAATGGTCTGTCCATGACAATGGGACTACTTAAAGTTCTTTTATCATGAGGGTCCCAATATCTGTACCGGGGCAGAAGACCAGGTCTAAGGTGTGGCCTACAGAATGAGTAGGGGACGATACCACTTGAGATAGACCCATGGTTTGTCATGGAGGTCATGAAGTCTTTGAAAACCCCTGACAGAGCTGCCTCAGCATGGATGTTAAAGTACCCCAGCATGATGAGCTGGGGGGATTCCAATACCACCCCTGTAATTAAAGCCAAGCTGAAACTTTAAAAACAGATGCATTGACTTAAAATGTAACTGAAAATGTGTCTGCACTGGGGATGCAAATATTTACTTCTATTTTGGGAGTGCAAATGGATGGAAGTTCCTTAAAAGCAAGATACTAAAGGCACAATCTAAAACTGTTCCAACAAGAAGAAGAAATGGGAGATGTCTAAAGAAACCACAATGGTTTACTAAAGAACTTTCAGCTCAGATAAGTATAAAGAAAAACAAATACAGGAAATGGAAAAATGGGGAATGCACCAAAGATGTATATAGGCAAATAGTTAATATATGCAGGGGGGTGGTAAAAAACAAGCTAAAGCACAACATTTACTTAGACTTGCCAAAGAGATTAAAGATAGTAAAAAGGCTTTTTTAAAGTTACTTTCCTTCTTTAGCTCGCTCTGATTTTGAGGCAAGCTTTGTCCACCTTCCCCTTATAAGAAACAAGCTGTCAACATGTACCAGGTTTATCAGAAGAAACATGTGTGTACTTTGAGTGATAGCTAAATCAATACGGATTTCCTTCTGATTTGTGTTGAATTCTGATTGTTGAGACTGAAAGAAATACTATTTTTTCTGCTGTAATGAAACTTGGCATTTGACTGCCATTATTTTTTTTAAAAAAGGCCAAACTCTAGTACATTTAGGTATTTTACCTTGCACATTTGGCATTTATATAGCAAATTACCAGAAGTCTTGCTGTCTGTGGTAGCTGTGCAGGAGTCATAAAAACAGTTTCATTTAGCTGAGCTGATTTTAAAACCTCTTGTCTTGAAAACAACTATCAGACTGAAGTTCAGTCTGACTCCTGCCAAGCAACTACAAAGGGTCAATTCCCCAGTAACTTGTAGCAAAAGTCTGCTTTATATGGGTAAACAAGGGTATAACAAACACACAAAAAGTATGCAGGAAAAGGGAACACAGAAAGGGATGCACAAATGCATTCCAGATTGACATTGTGCTTTGGATGTGAGGTAGGTCTGGCGTCTTTCTGTTTTGTTGATTATTGGACTGCAAAGCCCATTAGGCTTAGCTGTCATAATTAATAATGAGAGACCATAGGAACTGCAGTACAACACCACCAAGTTTCCTTCTCCTGGTACAGAGAATTATGAAGATCAAGTTATGGGATGTGATCAGGAGTGATAGAACTTAACCATGAATCGGTGTCAGGTGACAACAGGCATCAGGCAATCAGTGTCTTCTTTTCTGCTTGGGGGATCCCAAGAATACCTGCTGGCACAATTTGAATAATGAACTCAGTGTGGACCCTTACTAAATGTGTTCTTCCATTTTAGGCCTGCTGAGATGTTTTTATATTCCTGATTATCTCAGGACACAGATTTTATATGCATTCTGTTCTGTTAAACATATTTAGGCAATTTCAGCAAAAGATACAGACAGCTTATTGCTCTTTCAAATAGGCAAAGTATGACTGGCACAAAAAAATCATCTTACTTAATAACTTCTCAAGAAGCTATGGATCATTCTGAAAAATGGGTGTGCCTCCTGCTGTGTAACCTGCAATGTGGACAAGAAATCATAGTTGAATATGTTGTTTTCCATAAGCAAAGTGGTAAGAAAAATATTTTTATCTCTATTAAAGATGGGCATGAAATGAAAATATAACATTTTGTTTCATTTTGTTTCTTTAGTAGCTTCATTTAGTTTGGTTAGTAACAAATTTTAAAGTAGTTTCATAATGGGAAAAAAAACGCAATGAAACACTATGGTTCCCTGGGTCCTAGAGGCACCAAAATCACAGGGGAGCTTCTTTGGACACTTCCCTGTAAGCCCCCAAAATTTGGAGGGGGTTTGGGATCAGGGGGCTGAGTTATTAAACTCCAAAGGGGGTCCCCTTAGGAAAAATAATTTTAATTGAGTTCAGAAGCTGCTAATTGCTTACCCATGGGGGGCTATTAGCATTTTTGTGCCAATACATGGCTGTGACATCTATTGTCGAGTACATAAACACAACAAAACATTATGTACTCAAAAATAGATATTGCAGCCACGTATCACCATCAAAATGTGAGGGTAGCTTCATTGCACTCTTCCATGTAAGCCCCCAATATTTGGAGAGGTTTGGGTTCCAAGGTGCCAAGTTATTAAACTCCAAAGGGGGTCCTTATAGCTAATTGAAAAAGTGTGTATGACATGCACCAACAATATAGGGTAAAGCTGCTTAAATTAACCCATACAGTAATACCTTGGATAACGACTGTCCCGGATAACGAATAATTCAGATAACGACTTGTAATTTTCACCCCCCACACAGCCCACAGCCCCAGCCTCCCTCCACATTTCTCTTTAACTGACCTGCGGGGGGAAGGCAACATGCAGAGGTGGGGCCCGGGGGGGGGGAGGAACCAGCACACGCTGCCCGGCTCTCGTGCCACCCAAATGCCCAGTGGCGGCGGTGGAGGAGGAGGAGGAGGAGGAGAGGTGGGTGTCGGGGATGGGGGGGAATGCTAGGCCGTGTGAACACCAGGCGGCGGAGGAGGAGGAGGAGGAGGAGGAGAGGTGGGGGCCGAGGGTGGGGGGAAAGCACCAGCTGCCGCTTGGCTCTCCCGCTGCCCGAACATCCGGCGGTGGCAGCGATTGAGGAGGTGAGGTGGGGGCCGGGGGGTGGGGGGAGGAAGCACCGACGGCAGGGGTGGGCGAGGAGGGGGAGGAGTACACTTTGAAAGGGCACTTTAAAGAGGTCTCGGGAAACCATGCTTCAGATAACGATTTCTTCGGATAACTACACATGATCTTAGCCTTAGAGGCCGAGAAGCGAGTAACCTCGGAAAACAAATTACCATCGTTATCCGAGGTACCACTGTATATTGCTGGTGCGTGCCATACATATTCTTGCAATTAGCTATGGGGACCCCAATTAGAGCTTAATAACTTGCCCCCCTGAGCCCCAAACATCTCCAAACTTTGGGGGCTTACAGAGAAGAGTCCAATGAAGCTACCTAGGTTTCTAGGGAGACCTGGTATGCAGTGGTTAGCACCTACCAAAACTGGTGCAAGGAAGGACAACATGTGGACTGGCATCAGGTCCATGGGTACCCAAGACATCGATACATCTGGGGAGCGAAGGCTAGCCTCTCTGGTCCAATCACACAGAAGAGGTACTGTAGTTCAGATTGCTGAAAAACATAATGCTGGCTTGCTAGAAAGGTGTCAGAATGCATAGTGCATTGCAATTTGCTGTGTATGGGGCTGCACAGAGGTCTGTGTAGCTGCAGACTGATCAGAAGGCTCATGACCTCTGTCTACCATTGAAACTGCCCACATTGGGGACATGAGCATCAGAACTGAACCCTAGAGCAATGAAACAAAATTGTCTGGTCTGATGAATCACATCTTCTTTTAGTTTTATTGATAGCCAGGTCTGTATGAGTCGTTTACCTTGGGAAAAGATGGCAAGAGTATGGGAAGAATTCAGGCTAGGAGAGGCAGTGTTATGGTCTGGGCAAAGTTCTTCTGGGAAACCTTCATTCTTGACATTCACTGGATGTTACTTTGACATATACCACCTACATAGAGATTGTCACAGATGATGTACAGACCTTCATGGCAATAGTATTCCCTGGTGGCAGCAGCCTCTTTCAGCAAGATAACACACATTGCCACACTGCAAAAATTGTTCTGAAATGGTTTCAGGAACATGATAAAGATGTCAAGGCTGTTGCCTTGGCATCCAGATTCTCCAGGTGTCAATTCTATTGATCATCTACTGTGCTGTAGCATAAAATCCAATCCATGAATGCTGAACCTCGCAACTTATAGGACTTAAAGAATCTACTGCTAAAGTTTTGGGCCCAGATATGACAACACATGTCCAGAGGTCTTGAGATGTCTACGCCTTCAGAGCTATTTTGACACCACAAGGGGGTCCTACATGATATGTGGCTGGTGGTTTTAATGTTGTGGCTGATCAGTGTATATCATCCAAAAAGGTGGATTAAATTCAGGTGAAAGAGGGGTGGAAATTGGGAAAGAAAGCTCAGTAGGTTAAAATATGCAGATAACATCACCATATGGGCAGCAATTATTTGAAATGACTCCCAATGAATGGTGAAAGAAGGTAGTGCCAAAGCAGATGAAAGTTAAGAAGCAAAACAAATATCAACTATGGAAGTATATTACTTTAGTGTTGACAAAGAAGACAGTGAAATGGCTTTAAAGTCTTTGTACACTTTGTTTCTGTTGCCAATCCAAATGGAGACTGAAGTTGAGAAATCAGAACACTGAGACTCAATTAATTCTTTGATTCAGTATTCACTGAAGAAGACAGGAGACCACATGCACAAAACATAGCCTATCTACATAGAGGGAAACCGAAGAATTAAGAACATAAGAACATAAGAAGACCCGTGCTGGATCAGGCCAAAGGCCCATCTAGTCCAGCTTCCTGTATCTCACAGTGGTCCCACCAGATGTGTCTGAGAGTCCACCAGACTAGATATCTGTCTCCTGATACCACTCCCCTGCATCTGGTCCTTGAAGTACCCTGGTTTTATGCCTGGAGATTACACATCTCCATCATAGTTTGTAACCTGTGATGGACTTTTCTGCCAGGAATCCAGGGAGGGGATCCTTGCATGTTTTGTTAAACTAAATGCTAACAAATCACCAGGACCAGATGGCATCCATCCATGAGTTCTCAAGGAACTTAAAGATGAAATTTCTGAGGTCCTAACCAAAATATATAATCATTCCCTCAAATCAGGCTTTGTGCCTGATGACTGGGAGGTGGCGAATGTAACACTAATCTTCAAAAAAGGATCCAGAAGTGATCCAGGAAATTACTGACTGGTCAGTTTGATATGTGTCCCAGGTAAAGTGATGGAAACCATCCTAAAGGATAAAATATAGGCACATTGAAGAAAAGGAGCTGCTGAAGGAGAGCCAACATGGCTTTTGCAGGGGTAAATCATGCCTCACTAATCTGTTGTAATTTTTGAGAGTGTCAACAAGCATGTGGATAAAACAGATCCAGTTGCCATTGTTTATCTGGATTTTCAGAAGACGTTTGATAAGGTCCCACACCAAAGGCTCTTGAATAAACTTGCTAGTCATGGAATAAACGGACAGGTCTTGTCCTGGATCAGCTACAGGCTGCATGACAGGAAACAGAGGGTAGCATTAAATGGACACTTCTCCAAGTGGATGGAGGTAAACAGTGGGGTCCCCCAAGGTTCACTACTGGGACCCCTGCTTTTCACTCTCTACATAAATGATCTAGAAGTAGGAGTAAATAGCAAGGTAGCCAAATTTGCTGACAACACTAAATTATACAGGGTAGTAAAAACTGAGAGAGATTATGAGGAGATCCAGAGGGATCTCTTGACACTGGGGGAATATGCAAACCAGTGGCAAATGAGCTTCAGCATTAGTAAGTGCACAGTAATGCATGATGGGGCAAAAAAAACCCAATTATATTTACAATTATATTTAATGGGGTCTGAACTCTCTGCAAAAAAACATGAGAAGGACCTTGGTATCCTGGTGGACAGCTCAATGAAAGTGTCAACCCAGTAGAGAAAAAAGCAAATTCAATGCTAGGGAATAGGGATCATTAGGAAGGGTATAGAAAATAAGTCAGCAAGTATCATTTTGCCTCTATATAAATCTATGGTGAGGCCCCATCTGGAGTATTGTGTACAGTTTTGGTCACCATACCTCCAGAAGGATATTATGGAAATGGAAAAAGTGCAGAGGAGGGCAACCAGAATGATTATGGGACTGGAACGCCTTCCTTATCATCTGAGGCTGCTAAGGCTGGGCCTCTTCATTCTTGAATGACAACGTCTAAGAAGTGATCTGATTGAGGTTTATAAAATCATACACAGTGTGGACAAAATAGATAAGGAAAAGCTGTTTTCCCTATCACACAACTCTAGAACTAGGGGGCACTCCATGAAACTTTTGGGTGCTAGATCTCAAACAAATAAGATAAAGTACTGGTCTGTGGAACCTGCCTGGTGGTGACAACTGTCAGCCTTGACAGCTTTACAAAACGATTAGACAAGTTCATGGAGAACAAGGGCATCAATGGCTGGCTATCATTATGGATGTCTAAGGACAACCTGCAGCTTGGAGAGATAGGCAGGATATCTCTCAATGCCATCTGATGGGAATCATAAGCAGGTCAAGACATCTGCTTGGGAATACCCTGAAGCAATGTATGAGACAGAATGCTGGACTGGATGGGCTGCAGCCTGTTCCAGCAAGGCTTTCTTATGTTCTTATGACAACTACTTTGCAAATATCATGGAGAAACGTTTGCAGATATCTTAGACTGCCAGAAAGACAAACAAGTGGATCCTAGATCAAATCAAGGCTGAACTATCTCTGGAGGCTAAAAATAACAAAAGTGAAGCTGTTGTATATCATGATGAGGAATGAAATAATGTCAGGAAAAGTTGAAAGCAGCAGGAAAAAGGAAGCGCAAATGTGAGAACCATTAACTCTAGAAGGGAAGCCCCAGCCTTGAGGTTGCAACTTGCAAGCAGTACTGCTGATGACAGAATATTTTGCATGTACCTCATATATAGGCTCGCCATGGGTTGAAGGCAACGTGACAGCTCATAATGAAAAGCACAATAACTTGTGCTGAAGAAGAATTAAGGTTTTGGAAAGAATATAAATGAATCTTCTTGGAACGATTATTAGCGCCCATCTTATATCCAACCACTTAATGTTTAAGAAAAGTAAAGGGAAATATAATTCTGGACAATGAGTGTGCTGTTGGTGGGCATAGCCTGGTTTGTTTGTTTTTTCCAATGTGCATCACAGAAGATTATAAAACATCTTGTGTATCCAAGACAACAGAATAACTTTAAAAGAAAGTTGGTTTTTCCACAACCATCTTTTGGCCACAGCAGATTATCAAATGATATGCATTCTTAGAGGAAATAATAGAAGTCACCTATAGCTCTACAATCTATGCTGGACTTTGGCAGAATAAAAGTGTTTTATGCCTACAGATTTTTGCAGAAAGGGAGTGCATGATTCCAGCCATGTCTATGGATCAGCAGGTATGACACATTTTCCCCTTCATCAAAAGAGATTCTTCCAATGCTGCTGATTTTCTTTACTTTCTTATTAAGCTTTGGAGCAGTAATTTACATCCTGTTTCACGTTGTTATTTCCCATCTGATATTAACTTTGCAAAGGAAACTTGCACCTGTTTCTCCCGATCTTCTTTGAAAGGATGCCAATTTATTTTTATATGTATGTTTTCAAGTTTATTCATGATGAGTGATGGGTCTTAGTTTATGCAATTTTCAGAGTGCTTGTCTCAGGCAAATTTAGAGATATAATTAATCATATGGGATTACTGCAACTTAACAATTTTCTTTTATTTGGATGAAGTCAACTCCTCCAGATAACATCCAGTTTTATGCTTAGAACTGAGAGCTGAATACAAGCAAGATTTACTTTTGCAAACACATCTTGTCAGCTAACTCTTTATGAGCTCTGTAGGACTGAACTTTAAAGACTGACGTTACTCCCACTGAAGCAAACTTCACTAGAGTTATCTTCAGAAGAGATAAAACAGGCTATTGATCATGGAAGAATAGAGCAGAACTATAATACCTGAAGGTTTTATTATTATAAACATTTCACAGATAACCTGCTCCAGTTGGGTGGAGCACCACAAAAGCATAACATCTGCTTTCCAGAATACTGTGATGTATGCCAACAAGGGGTGGATATGCAGTTACAATAGCTGTGCCAGAAACTCTATATACAGCCATACTCCGTAGGCTGTTTGGAGTTAGGGGACATATCTCAAGTTATGGGAAATGGGCATGTCCTGCTATTACAAATGGTCCTTTCAGGTATGCAAGTCCTTCGAGGCTGCAAGCCCAAGCAATCAGATTGGTAAATTAAGCTCATGTTACCTCCAGTATCTCATGATACTGTCAAAAGCTATTTCCAGTTCTTCTCTCCCTATGCAAAGGGGTGATGAGCACCAAAAATGTGTCACCCCAACCACTGGAAGGTAAACCAATCTACACCCATGGCTTAAGTTGCCCTTTTGCAATTGAAGGGGGGGTGCATCTGTTCCTGGAAGGGGAACTTATTCAGAAGCTATATCAGGATTTGCACTAATTCCCAAAGCCAATCTCTGAAGCATATTTGGAAGAAGTGTGATGACCTGCAGTGAGAAAGAGGGCATATTATTCCCCACAACCACTCCTTTCATTAACAGGAGCATCCCAATAATAGTTCCAATCTTGGAACATAGGATTCAAGCCCATATTTATAGCTGGGCTGATAAATAGGAATAGGATAGGATGAGAATAAGAATCTTTATTTTCATTGCCCCCTTGTAGGAACAATGAAATTTAACGGTTGCTATATTCAACTCATATAAAACATTCCACATCGATTTAAAAACATCTACAAAACATACAACATATAAAATAAGCTGACTTCAAAGCCCAGAATTTCCTTTTAAGGCCAATATTGCTCTGAAAAAGGAGATATTCTTGAGACAGTTTGTTCTCACCCTCAGTACTCTATATCACCATCTCGATGGCAGCAACTCGAAGAGGCGATGACCAGGATGCAATGGATCTCTTAATATATCTAATGCTTTTCAGTGGCACTTGGTAGTATAAATTTGTTCTAGGGTGGAGAGTGAAGAGCCCACAATACTCTCTGCAATTCTTATGATTCTGTGCAACACTGTGCTATCCCGATGGGTACAATTTCCATACCATATCCATAACCTGTGAGTAAGCACACTCTCAGTAGCACAATGATAGAAGGCCAGCAGCAGCTTTTGCAGAAGATGGTTTTTCCTTAAAGCTCTCAAGAAAAAATAGCCTCTGCTGAGACTTCAGCCCAAGCCCCCTTGTGTTGACACTCCAGGACAAATTCTCCTGTAACACAATGCCCCAAAATCTAAAATCTTTAACCCTCTCCACACTGGTCCCATAAATCACCAGTGGTAGAACATTGGTTTTCTGCCTCCTAAAATCCACCACAAGCTCCTTTGTTTTCTTTATATTTAGGTGCAATTTATTAATTCTACACCACTTGGTCAACCACTCCACCTCATCTCTGTAAGCCATCTCACTCTCCTTGCCAGAGATGAGCCCAATCACAGTGGTGTCACCTGCAAGCAGCACAATCAAACGTGTAAATAATAATAAAGGAGCAGACTAAGCACACATCCCTGTGGTGTTCCAATGTTAGTATATCACAGGTATAAGGGCCTAACTGGACCCTCTGAGAACAATCTGATAGAAAATCCAAAATCCATCCACAAATTGATGGTGGAAGCCCTAGACCTCCCAGTTTAGAAATCAAGCATCATGGTAGAATGGTGTTTAAAACCGAGCTAAAATCCATGAAGAGCAATCTAGCATAGCCCCCCTCTGCTCCAGATGTTCAAGAACAGTGTGAAGAGCACATGCCACAGCATCCACTGTTGATCTCTCCTTTTTATAGGCTAATTGGAATGTATCCAGTCCATCTGGTAAACAGGCAATAACATAGCTCCATACCAACTTTTCAAAGCACTTCATGATTACAGGTGTAAGTGCTACTGGATGAAAATCATTCAAATTTTCCAGATTTGGCTTTTTGGGGGTATCAGAACAATAATAGAATCAAAAGTGTTTCTGTCTTTTATGTTTAAGACCATGCTGTATGCATAACAAGTAAGATTATATTTCCTTCTTTTATAGTTCTACAAAGATTGACAAGAAAACGCAGCAGCCAAGTTATTGACATGTTTCAAGGTGAGTCAGTCTGTAGTTTTTTCTATAGTAATTTTGATTGCTTTTTAAAAAATCTTCTAAGTTATTCCTACTGTATATGTCATTTATTTCTCTATTGAGCTCTGTTGAGTGTATAATGTTTTTAGGCACACTGTATTATTTCCAAATATAGTTTATACTCTGCCCTCTGTCCAGTAGGACAGAGTTAGATTTTCACTTGAGGAATAGTTTCTATCCAAGAGCAGCTTTGAATGCAGCGAAATGCAGTTTCTGAGGGAGCTTTTGTAATTAGTTTTTAAAGTTTTTAGAGTTTTTTTTGAGTTTTTAGAGTTTTTAAGTGTGTTGTTAGTGGGTTAAATGTGTGTATGTGGAGTGGGGTGGGGGGATAGATATTTATGTATGGTTGTATTGTTAGGTCCTGTAAAAGCTGATGTAGATTCTTTCAATCTCGTTGTTCTGCACAGGACAATGACAATAGAGATCTATCTATCTATCTATCTATCTATCTATCTATCTATCTATCTATCTATCTATCTATCTATCTATCTATCTATCTATCTATCTATCTATCTATCTATTCTGTCCTGATTCTCTAATATCACTGCCCCATGGCCTGCTACTTCACTAACAATAATTGCATGTTGTCAACTCAGTTTTGACCTAAGGTGGATCCCCCCCCCCCGGGTTTTCTAAGTAGTGAATACTCAGAAGTGGCTTTCCATCCCACTCTTCTGGGGACTCCATGGGACTGTGCTGCTTCAAACATTGTGGCTATGTGCTGTCAAATCAGAACAGAACTGTAGTGACCCTAATAGAGTTTTCAGTATAACTAAGGTAGGTATTTCAGGAGAGGTTTTCCCAGTCCCTCACCACAGTGAGTTTCCATGGCAAAGCCATTGAATTGGACCTTGGTCTCCTCAGTCATAATCTATTACTCTGTCCACTACACCACACTGGTTACTCCATTAAACCCATACCAACATATGATATCAAATACAACTTATCTAAAGATATAAATAGCAACATCCATGACAAAAGCATGGGAGAAATCCGTAATGGAAATTCCAAAAAGCTAACCAAAATTTTGAAAGAAAATTGTTTCTTAGAATCATAGAATCATGGAATCATAGAGTTGGAAGAGACCTCAAGGGCCATCTAGTCCAACCCCCTGCCATGAGGAACCCCATCACAATTTTTCCGACAGATGGCCGTCCAGCCTCTACTTAAAAACCTCCAAAGAAGGAGACTCCACCACCCTTTGTGGCAGCATATTCCACTGGCAAACAACTCTAACTGTCATGAAGTTCTTCCTAATGTTCAAATGGAATCTCTTTTCCTGTAGTTTGAAACCATTGCCCCGAGTCCTAGTCTCTGAAGCCATGGAAAACAAACCTGTTCCCTCTTCAATAGGACATCCTTTCAAATATTTAAACATAGCTATCATATCCCCCCTCATCCTTCTTTTTGAAAGGCTAAACATTCCCAGTTCCCTAAGCTGTTCCTCATAAGACATTTCTTCCAGACCTTCAACCATCCTGGTCACCCTCCTCTGCACCCGCTTGAGATTGTCAACATCCTTTTTAAATTGAGGTGCACAAAACTGGACACAGTATTCCAGGTGGGGTCTGACCAGAGCAGAATAGAGTGGTACTATCACTTCCCTTGATCTAGACACTATGGTTCTGTTGATTCATCCAAGAATCACATTGGCTTTCCTGGCTGCCGCATCACACTGCTGACTCATGTTCAATTTGGGGTCCACCAAGACTCCCAAATCCCTTTCACAGGTACTATTTTCCAGCCAAGTGTCCCCCATCCTATATCTGTGCAATTTATTCTTTTTACCTAGATGTAGCACCCTACATTTCCCTCTGTTGAAATCCATTCCCTTAGCTTTGGCCCAGCACTCTAATCGGTCAAGGTACTTTTAGATTTTCATCCTATCCACTAGGGAATTACAAACCCCACCCAATTTGGTATCATCCGCAAATTTGATCAGCCTGCTGTCTATTCCTTCCTCCAAGTCATTAATAAAGATATTGAACAGCACTGTACCCAGAACGGAACCCTGGGGCATCCCATTGGTCAAGTCTCTTCAAGCTGAAGAGAGGCCATTTATGATCACCCTTTGGGTGTGACAAGTCAACCAATTACAAATCCACCTAACAGTAGCACTATATATCCCACTTTCTACTAACTTCCTAGCAAGAATACCATGGGGAACCTTATCAAAGGCCTTACTAAAGTCCAGATAATAAATAGCCACAGCATTCCCCTCATCCACCAGGCCTGCAATTCTATCGAAGAAAGAGATCAAATTGGTCTGATATGACTTGTTTTGAAGAAACCTGTGTTGACTTCTTGTAATGACAGCATTGTTTGTTAAATAATTACAGGCTGCCTGTTTAATAATCTGCTCTAGGATCTTTCCAGGAATTGAAGTCAAGCTGACTGGGCGGTAATTATTTGGGTCCTATTTTTTTCCCCTTTTTGAAGATGGGGACAACATTAGCCCTCCTCCAATCTATGGGAACTTCCCCTGTTCTCTAGGACTTCTCAAAATTTATTGCCAATGGTTCTGAAATTACTTCTGCCAGTTCTTTTAATATCCTTGGGTGTAATTCATCTGGCCCAGGAGACTTAAATTCATTTAATGTTTCCAGGTGTTCCAGTACCAGCTCTCTACCTATTCTATGTTGCAATTCCCGTCCTACTTCATCTACTCTTTGTCCCAGCAGATCTCTTTCTTCTTTTTGGAGAAAACGGAGGCAAAGAAGGTGTTGAGTAGTTCTGCCTTTTCCTTGTTTCTTGTTAGTAACTGGTTATCATTGCCACACAGAGAGCCTATCATTTCCTTATTTTTCCTTTTGCTGTGGGCATAACTAAAGAAACCCTTTTTACTATCTTTAATCTCCCTGGCAAGTCTAAGTTCATTTTGCGCTTTAGCTTTTTTTACTACCCCCTGCATATATTAGCTGTTTGCTTGTATTCCTCTTTGGTGCATTTCCCATTTTTCCATTTCTTGTACTTGTTTTTCTTTATAGTTAGCTGAGTTGAAAGTTCTTTAGTAAACCATTGCAGTTTCTTTAGACCTCTCCCATTTTTTTCTTTTTGTTGGAACAAGAAGAAATTGTTTCTGTGTTATATGCAATTGAAACATATATGTACTGGACAACCATAATAAATACATCAAATATTTTAGAAGTGAGTTTACCCTTGCTATCCTCAGTGAGTTTCCATAACCAAGGATTAAAGCACAGGTCCCTTAGGTTCTTTTCTATCATTCTACCCAATATTTCATATTGGGTTGCCCAAAAGATTTTTAGAGATGTCCTACAAAGCAGTGGAAAGAGGTCTTAAGTCCAGGTTCAGCTGGTTCAGCCCCAAGAACCTATTTTCAAATATGTTTTATTCCTATTTGTATTGATTTGGATCCATACTTTTTCTCCAATCTCTTCAGAGTGACAAAAAATAATAATATAAATGAGCAAGAGTATCTAATCAGCTCTAGCAATTCCCTTCCCCTGATTGGTACAGTACAGTGTGTAAGATTTTAACATTTTTAAAAGAAGGAATACATCAGTGAATACAGCACATTTAAATAAATGAATGAATAATGTTAGATTCAGTTAAATATATATTCTATTAGATGAGTAGGAAACCAGGCACCTCATATTTTACAAATTAAACACAGGTTATCCTGAACCATTCTAGAAAACATCAAGTGCATTTTGCTTTACTTTCTATAACACTTACAAATTACCACCCAAATATTCTACTCTGGATTAAACAGACTCAAAACTATGGACAATGGGAAAGATGACATATTGATTTCATAATGGCAGAAAAAATATTGGTACATCTCTTCATTAATATTAATGACATTGATGATCAGAAATGCCTTCTGATGACTTCAGAGAAGCACCTTATGGAACCAGAGCAGCAGTGGAAAATAACAGAAAGGAAGCCATGGAATGCTCATGGGAATTCCATCTAATGCGAAGAACCTCTAGACATTTTCTCCACTTTACATTTTGACCTTTGCCATACTGATTTGACCATGAAAAATTACTTAGACCAACTGTCCAAGACCAGTGTCTTCAAAATATGTGGATTCATCTGAAGTAAAATATAGACATTCTAGAAAGCAAACTTTGTTATATTTTAATTTGAATTTAGATATGCATTAATATTTGTAGAATATTGTTTATTGATAGTAAAGATCACAGTGAGAAACACTGGTAGATATTATCACAGCTTTGATCCAGCATTCCTTGGACTGAATATGAGATCACATGGTATGGGTCAGGAAACTATATTTACTTTGACTATGAGACCAAACTTGGGGGCCCAGATATATTTAGACTGTATGTCCTGGAAATCTTGGCTAGTCAGCTCTGTCTAAGCTCTGTCTAAGGTGGCTGCTGAAGGTTGTAGTCCAAGAAATCTGTGCATCCCTCCTCCCCAGTTTGGGAAGCACTGACCTATAGTAACATAGTTGCATGTTTCAAGCCTATAGCAATTTCATTCAAACTGGTTTACTCCTATTTAGAGATGGTCATGAACCAGGAAACAATGATTCAGGCTGGTTCATAGTTTATGGTTCACCACAAACCATCATTAGCCCAAAGAGAAATGAACTGGTACATCGTTCATTTTTCTGGTTTGTGTGTTTGCCTGTTCCTGAACTCTGCCACCTGCCTTCCCCCTTCTCACTATCCCTGTCATCTCCCTACCTGGTCTTGCTGCCATCCCCTCCTCCTCCACTACCACCACCACCGTCATGGCCATCCTCAGAGGTAGTGGGCCTGATTGCATAACCAGCATAAGAATTGGCACATTTCGGAGAACCTGGTGGAGTCGGGGGAAAATGCTTCTGTGAAAGTCTTTTTACTCTATATCTAGGTAATAGGATACTGCCTTATGTATGTCTTAAGAATGTACTGGTTTTTCTTTGGGGTATGAAAACAGGCTGTCATAACAAATGTATGAAATATAGCTGTTACAGTACCTCACTTCTGTCCATGCAATTTATGCCCCACCATATGTTCCAAATGTCATCTAGCAAATGGCTAAGATAATTCTGTTGAAGTAGCCTGCTTCTGGTGAAAAATAGTCAAATTAAGGTACCTTAAGATTTTAATTAGTTTTTAAATTTATCTGTATTTCATATTCATCCATAATTTTCAGTTGTGCAATGGTGTGATACGGATGAAGAAGCAAGAAATCTGTGGATGTCTCGGTGCAAAATTTCATCCAGTCCAGCACCATCCCTATGAGATGGGCCAAAAAATTACAGGAAAAGATCTGGAGCCAGGCAGAAGACTTTTTAATTCAAATGGCAAGATAGGGTATTACAACATCTTCAAGAAACAATTAACATTGACTTTAAGAGCAAAATGGCTACTAAGCTTTTCTTTCCTGAAATAATATACACAAAATTTGATTCTACTGTTATGAGTGTACCACTGTCTGAAGGAACGTTATGAATTTTATTGCTGTGCTTAAAAGTACCTAATGAAAACGCTTTTAAAATTAAGGGCATGCTGCCCTTTATATATATATTTGGCCTGGTATGTCTCAAAGTTCCAGTATGTCCATATACTGGTTACCAGTATACAGTAAGTGAAATGGCATGAACTGCAGCAGCAGCAAATGGCCTTTCGTTAACAAGCTGCTGTTTGTGTCATTGGTTGACTGCAAGGTCTGTGAGTGGGATGCATCAAGGAGTATAGCAGCAACTCACTATCTTGTGGCAACACATTGCTGTTGCAAATTATAACACTGCACTGTACTTAGCTGCATCCATAATCAGTGGGATCTTGGCCACAGTGTGTGTGTGTGTGGGGGGGAGCTTGTGCAGCAGATAGAAGAACACATGGACTGTGCTCCTCTTTTGTTTGTCAACACGCCATATTATATTCAATATAATTTAATATAGCATGGGGTGTTTCTCAGCACCTCCTGCTATATTAAACAAATGCTGTAATTCAGGCATGTTCAAACTTTGGCCCTCCTGATGTTTTGGACCACAACTCCCAGCATTCTTAGCTTAGATTGCCAATGGCAAAGGACGGTGGGAGTTGTGGTCCAAAACATCTGGAGGGCCAAAGTTTGGACATGCTTGCTATAATTATATTCCTGGAGTATATGCAGGACAGATTAAGGATTCATATACAGTTCACAACCACTAGGGGGAGAGAAATGACACCAGTGCTGCATTAATTTCACAACAATGGTTGTTTTTGCATCTCCAAGAGGAGCAAATGTGACTTAAACTTAGTCTCAAATATGGCAGAAGGGAGTTACGTTTGAAGTACAGGATTGGAACCATGGCTGCTTCTCCAGTTATGGATTTAATTCTGCATGGGAGCTAATACTTTACAATAACAGCAACAATGATTGGTTGCAAATTTATTTATTTATTTATTTCTTATACTTCTATACCACCCATTTCCCAAAGGGACTCTGGGCGGTTTACACAAAACATAGTAAATGTTGTATTTACTATGTCCTTTCTACCAGAACTCTGAATACAAAAGTGGAACAGGTGATACATTTAGGCTATTAGAAAATTAACAAAAACATTACTAATATTTCGAGGTGAAACCCTCTTCCTCAAAGCAGTACCAATAGGTTATAACATGGCAAAAGATGGATTTGCCAGGAGTTATTTCTTAGATGTAAGGACCTTGGCAAGAGGGGAAGAAAGCCAGGCAGTTTCTTAGTTGAGGCTCGGAGCTTCAATGTTCTTAGGCTGCATCCAAAATGAAGGGAGGGAGGTGTTTTAATTGTCCCAGTCATTCCAAAGACATGTCACAGCTTATGTACACACATTCACACCTCTCTTCTATGTGGCTCATTGAGGCCAATGCCCCCTGCCTTGCCAGCAAAGGGGGAGGGAGGTTGGTGCAGAAGGCCCATGCATTTCATTTGGATATTGGGATAAAATTTGGAGAAGACCACTGGGTGTAGCCAATTGAGTAAAATAAAAAGGAAAGAGATTACCCAGTGAATAACTCCTAGCAAATCCATCCTTTGCCATGTTATAACCTATTGGTACTGCTCTGAAGAAGAGGGTTGTGCCCTCAAAATATTAGTAATGTTTTTGCTAATTTTTAGTAGCCTAAAGGTATCACCTGTTCCACTTTTGTATTTGGGGTTTTTTTGTTTTGTTTTTTTGATGGCTATATGGCTCCTCAGCTTGTTTTGCTTAAATTGTAAATACTCAGAACTCTGAACAATCCTTGGATTATTCTTCTTACATTTGTAATAGCTACCCAAGCCACTACTACATGGTCATGGATGTATTACTGGCAAGAATTATTAACACTAGCAGTCTGCCACTAGAAACATTTTTTCCTGTCTTTTCAAAAAACATAATTGCAATTCTCTTTGGGCTTAGGTGCATTTCTTGAGATGTTTTCTCTCATAGTGCCAAAATGTCCTCTTCAGCGAAAGTATGTTTCTATCTTTATTTTTATTTTATTTCACAAAATGCCTCAGAAACAATGCAAAGGGGAACAACGTAATTTCCTGCTTTTCCTAAGCAGACATAACTTCCAACTCTAAAAGTTCTTTAAAAATGGATTCACACTGATTTGAAGAACCAGCCACGTTCCAGCCTAAGGAAAGAGAAGCAGGTCCGGGTGACTCAGGGACTTTGCCTTTGCATCTTAATTACAACAGCTTTTCCCAAACCTGTGGTAAGCCAAGCTGCTTTGAGAGAAAGGTGGGGAGATAAATGTGTGAGCTGCACATCTGACATCTAATATCTGCTATTGAAGATTTGGGATTTGATTTAGTGCCTCTATTGGAGACTTAGAGGAAAAAATAATCCTAAATCTTTCATCATTTTTAATAAATTCCCTTTCAGACATCCAATTTACCTTGTTGGCAGTTCTGCAGTTCCGAACAATGGATTTATTTATTTTTCAAAGAAAAGCTATGTTACTTTAGGATTACTAGTTCCTTTACCTCCTACATTTCTAAACAAAAAAATGTGCTTTTTAATAATTTTCAGGTTTGTAGATTAAGAAACGTAAACTCCATGACCACTTCAAAAAATATTGGGATTTGCTTGGCAGGTTCTGATTGTTATAACCTTCTTCCCAGCATTTCCAGCCAAACATTGTCATCAAAGCTCCACATATCTTTCATATTAAGTGTGGCTTTTTTGGATCTCCCTGTGTGGAGTGGGATATTGTTCTATTGCAAAGCACCTGCTACAGATCAGCTATCAACTAAGAAGGGCAATGCTGAAAGATAAAAGAAGTTTCAGAAGAGTGTGAGTACACTTTAGCTTCACAACAAGAAAGGTGAGCCATGACCAGTCACTTAAACCACTTGTCCAGTGTGTAATGCATGGGGAACACAACTGTCCAATGCCATGTTACAGACCACCCCGGAAAGTTCAAGGATGGATATTCTTGGGCAGTAAGGATAACAACAGGATCTTACTTCTCAGTTCTTCTTACTTCTACTAACTGAGAAGAAGAGCAGCAAGTATTATGTTTCTTTGTAGTCTGCCAACAGCAAGAGAAGAAAGAAAGAAAAAGGGACTAGAGAAGTGAGGAGGGGGAAGATAGTAATTAACGCTACTGTATCCAATTATAGTCACATCCATACACCAGATCGTGTAGTGGGAAGATGTAGGCTGAAAAAAATATATTTAGAAAGCTCTGTAAAACTCCAGAATGTGAGAGCTGGTATAAAAGTGCCCTCCCTTCACCCTGTCTAAATGTGAAAAGGCTAAATAGTTGTGGATGGATGCAAAGACTCCTGTGACCTCATTCTGATCCATCCCCAGCAGTTGGACTGCCTAGGACAGTGTTGGTGAACCTATGGCACGGGTGCCAAAGGTGGCACTCGGAGCCCTTTCTGCGGGCACCTGACATCGCCCCTTCACAGCCACCTCTCTCTCTCTCTCTCTCTCTCTCTCTCTCTCTCTCTCTCTCTCTCTCTCTCTCTCTCTCTGTGTGTGTGTGTGTGTGTGTGTGTGTTGCATCGTTACAGCTGTGACCGACTCTTCGTGACCCCATATCCATGGAGTTTTCTTGGCAGGAATACTGGAGTGGTTTGCCAGTTCCTTTTCTAGGCGCCTACAGCACCTGGTATTCCCTGGTGGTCTCCCATCCAAGTACTAACCAGGGCTGACCCTGCTTAGCTTCCGAAATCAGGCAAGATCAGATGTGCTTAAGGCATCTCACAGCCACCTGTATTCAGGTTAAATTGCTGTATTGGCACTTTGTGGATAATTAGTGGGTTCTGAATTGCATTTTGGGCACTCAGTCCCGAAAAAGGTTCACCATCACTGGCCTAGGACAATTCTGAGGTTTCATTGGTGGCTCGCCTGTCAGTGCCCTACTCCTATGACACTTCCTTTTTGTACTACTGTTTTAATCCCATTATTGCTGAAGTGAACCTGTGTGATCTGCCTTGGACATGATTGAGGTGGAGTGCTACTTTGTCCTTTAAAAAACTTTTTGATCTTTTTGTGACTTCTCTCCAAAGGCAAGAAGCAACACACATCCCTAATATAAATAATTATTTATTAAATGGAATATGTGGTGTGTTGCATTCTTCAATTCCAGCATTTCCCTCTGACTAGCTTTCTGTAGAGATACTTAAGAAATGAAATCTCAGTCATCCAGGCTTCAGATAGGTAGCTTTTCAAATTGCTTTCTTAGAAAAATATTGGTTGATAGTATAGTACTCTACAGAATTACAGCCTAAGACATTAAAAAAGAAAGGCTTTAGAAGTCTGTCTTATGTAATTTCAGGACAAGGACAATTTTAACGTGTGCATGTACGTCTTGAAGATAAAGAATTATCTCCAATGCATAAATACCAGGGATGAAGACTAAACCCTGGCATTTCTCTTCTTCAGATTGCCCCAGGGCCTATGAACTCAAATGTACTGCATACCATAAAATGGATTTATTTCAAAGGAATCTTTTTAGACTTGGCTGGTGGAATCTTGAAATGATGCTGTTCTTGGCTGTTATCTAAAATCTAAATCAGAGTATTATTCATACCATAAAGCATTTCTCTCCCCTTTCTTTTGTAGCTCAGCACATTTCTATCGGGCTGTACAACTGCATTCATATTTGCAACTCTGGTCATTGTTTGATTATACTTGGGGTCATAGCCTGTTACTGAGTTCTTGTACTATGATGCTATCATAATAAATTAGAACTCTAACATTTATCCTTGTGGCTTTTTAATACTAGTCATTGTGGGGATGTTTATCATAGAATGAGTGGGGCTGCTTGGTACCAGTCTAGTTAGATAGTTATTTATTTATTTGGTCAGAAATAAAATTCTTTTCCAGCTCAGCGGCATAGCATAGTTTGGGGCCACTTGGGGGCAAAGTTGTTTTCGTGCCCCTCTGGGCCTCCCCAACCCCATTGCATCCACCCAGCAAGAGGGGACAATCCTGTGGGCGTGGGGCGGGCGTGGGGCGGGCGTGGGATGGGCAGGTGTGTGTGTGTGTGTGTGTGTGTGTGTGTGTGTGTGTGTGTGTGTGAGAGAGAGAGAGAGAGAGAGAGAGAGAGAGGATGTAGGGCTTCCTCCTCCTCCTCCCCCTTCAGGTGCCCCCAGTTTTCTGCACACACACCCAGATACGCCCTGTTCCAGCTATCATACTTTAGGTCAATGCTGATGACATTAATATGCTATTGGGTGTGGAGATGGTCCTGGTTGTTGAGTTGTTTCCACGGGAATAGCAAAAGCACCTGGATTCATGCAGGTCAAAATAGTCATAGAATAATCATTTGCAAAGATTTCCATGTAATCTTAGCATCACCAAATATAAAAAATATTGTTTCTGTCAAGTGTGAGTTATACCATCAATGGGGAAATGGGGTACTGTTAATATGCCTCCTGCTTCTTTAAAGCCACATTTAGTTTTAATGCCCACATTTATCAAAGCATGGTCTGTTGCATGCATGAAACCAACTTCCATTTTGTCGACTCTTGAAATCACATTGTTGGACACAACTATATAATCTATTCTGGAATAATTCTTAGTATATATATGGAGGAAAGAATGTATATATACCCATTCATCTGTTTTCATCACTCTCCACAATTCATTTTTTAAAAGGGCACTTTATTTTTTGTTTTGTTCTGTGACGAAAGGAAAAATGAAAAATGAAACAAAAAAAAAATCATTTTGTGCCCATGTCTAATAACCATGTTAAAATCTCCAGCTATTGCAGAACTCCTTATTTTCATTCCCAGCTCTTTAAATGCTTCATTAAAATAGGTAGCTTGATTTGAAATTGGAGGCTATAAATTGATCAAAGTATAGTCCTTTCCTCTTAATGTTCTTTGGACCACTGTACAACATATTGTACTGCCTTTCTTCATGTGACTTGTTTTAAAATCACACTTTTTAGAAATGAGAATAGCAACCTCTCTCAATTTTGAACTTCCATATAGTTTTTCAAAAACAGCAGGCCAATTTAATTTAACTTTAACACCTTATTTTGTTTGATGCATTAACTGTTTTTTTTTAAGTTTGCTTTATATTTGTTCAATAACACCTCTATTTTTTCCCTCTTTATAACAATCCCCAGGCCCTTTGTACTTGAAGATGATATCCTTAATCTATTAACTACATTATTTACCACCCTTCTGGGCCAAAACAGTGAAATAACCTCTAAAAATTCTGAAAAAAGAAAAGAGATGATAATTAGAATAATAGAAACATAGAATCATAGAGTTGGAAGAGACCTCAAGAGCCATCTAGTTCAGCCCCCTGCCATGCAGGAACCCCCATCACAGGATGCCCGAAAGATGGCCATCCAGCCTTTGCTTAAAAACCTCCAAAGAAAAAGACTCCACCACCCTCTGTGGCAGCATATTCCATTGCCGAACAGCTCTGTCATGAAATTCCCCTATTACACTCTCTACCTTCTGATTCCCCCCTCCCCAAATTCCTTAGTTTGACCACTGTTTGTTCATTAACAGTAGGGGGTTCTTAGTAATTCCCACACCAACAGCCAATCCCATTACCCCAACCATCCAAACTCAAATTTTTTCTTACGTCTTCACACTCCGGAACCTATTCAAATTTGTATTAATATAAATTCCTTTGCCCACCCATGCTTATTTAAGTGATAGCCCTCTCTTATTCCTCTTATTCTTAATATTTTACTTACCATTCTACTCTATCCAGGACTAATTATTAAATTAGCTAAATATATTAAAATGAAAAGCTTTTATGGTAACTCTGCAGCTATGATTAGCTTAATTATCTTCCTTATACCCTCTAACTCTCTGTTATCCAAGCTACTCTTTAACTATCTATCTTTAGCTAGCTTTATGAGATACTTCCAGCTTCATATTATCCTCTCCTAATCTAATTTCTCCCACTCAATTCCTCACTTAAAATAATGTCTAGTTGTAGTTGGTAAGCTATAACATGCGAAGGCCTCCAGTCCTTCTCCCTTCCCCCTTCTTACCCATCAGAAGAGGAGGAGGAGCAGAGATTCTCCCTGTGTAGCAATTGAGTGGTCAGCTGTTGGAATAGGCAGGGAAGGGCTGTCCAAGCTCCTGCTCAGAATGGAATGCTGCGAAGAAAGAGGACCCCAGAAGCACACAATGGATTGTGAGTAGGGATAGGCATGAAACAAAATTTTTGTTTCATTTTTTTTTCATTTCCATTACATAATGAAACAAAAAATGAACTTTTTAAAAATGAAATGAATGAAACGAAAAATTTCAGTTTGTTCTGTTCTGTTCCATTTTTCATTCTGTTTTTGAGCCACTGCTGCATGCCTCTGTGGCTAAAGACATTTAAACAACCCATGCTTCCCCCCAATTGGGCGCGTTGGGAGAGAAGCAGCAGGAGGCTTAAATGTCTTTAGCCACCCAGGCAAGCCACAAGCTTTTTAAAAAGTCTTTGCAGCAAGTGGCAGTGGTGGAATGCACCACTTGCTGTGAAGAGTTTTTAAAAAAACCTGCCGCTTCTCCCCCAACGCACCTGATTGGGGGAAAGTGGTGGGTTGTTTGTCTTCCCAGCCACAGAGAGGAGGGGAAGTGGGCCCTGCAGGAGGCCTTATCACACCGCCATTGTCATTGCCACCGCCACCGTGGCCAGAGTCAGGAGGGTAAACAGGCCCTGTGAAGGCCTGGCCACCCCACCACCACGGCCACAGAGGGTAGGGTCAGTGGGACCTGAGGGATGCCTTGCCACCCCACTGCCATGGCCGCAGCAGGAGAGGAGAGGGCAAGATCGGGCCTGGCAGGCTGTTACTGCCGCTGCTGGACCCCTAAAGGTAGCAAAGCATTTTGTTACTTTTTCATTTTGTATGAATTTTTACAAACAAATTCAATGTGTGGGGGGGGGAGAAATGGAACAAAATGAAACACCATTTTTTCCCATTTTGTGCCCATCTCTAATTGTGAATGGGCCATCCAGCAAGAGGGTTGGAACAAAAGGGTGATGGGGTGTCCATCTCTAATTCTAATAGAATCCACACAAAACAGAAAGCCAGTACTTTCAACTTAATATAAACCATTGTTTATTTTTAGTGACAAAAATAAAAATGTATAGCATAGTGTTCTCCTGAGATAAGTTGTTCACTCCAAAGCTCAGCAAAAATAGTCTATTGCCTATCTAAATTTAATCTTGTTCGCTGTATCTTTCACTTTACCTGGGTCTATATTATGTTCTGAAAAATGTTTATTTCAATAAGACCAGCATATTCACTTTTCTTTGTATAGTAATATAACACAGTATCTTTCAATTAGAACATTTAGAGGTCAAATCTTTTGTCAGTTCATATGCATAAATCTGATTCATGTTATTAGGAAATGCTATCTTACTGAATGGAGAATAAAACCTTTCATCTTAGAAGAACATTACTCTTTTGGCTGAATTATATTTTTTACAAATGGCCCTCAAGTTGATCCCACAGCAGCTATATTTGAACCTATTTTAGGCTCAGGTAGTGTTAAAAATCAAGTTACGAAATCCCCAATGAATCTGCCCCACCTGCTGAAAAACAGCCACTAGAATTTAACTTCCAGACACCTTGAGCTGATGTCTACTCTGCCCCATGCATATAGCATTTTTAATTTCACTGTGATACAGTGTTTACATGGAAGGCAAGAAAGACACTCTTTATTGAAGTCTATGTAATGAACCAGAACATAAGTGTTCAATGCCCAACTAGCCTTAGAATAAATAACAAGTTAACAACACATATACTTTACTTTATTTGAGACTTGTATACCACCAGACTGTGTAAAAATAACTTGTGGCGGTTAACAAAGAACTAGTACAATATACAAAGGAATAAGCAGAAATGAGTAAACAAACCATAAACAATAAACATAAATATAAAGAGTAAATCTAAGATACTGTTGGAGGACTGGTTTAGTACAGTTGAGTATCAAATAAAAATAAAATAAAATCCAACACTATAGTTACAACATATGTAAAGCGTTTTAAGGATCTAGTGCTCAAGCAAATGGAACTGCAACAGACTTTAGATGTCCACTTACTGGAGAATTGTGCCTAATGCCCAACTACAGAATGGAACTATTAAGCCGCATCAAGAAGTAACAGTCTAGGAAATTATCTTTGTCTCCAAGCAAATCCCCAAACCCAAGTATGACAATATCCACCTTAAATCTAGTTCCAAACTCATGAAGCAATGAGCAGGCTTTTGAGTTCTCCAGATATTTTAATCAGGATGAACCTTAAGATAGTATTGGAGGGAGGGAGTGAACTTGATGTTGCTCTAAAATCTCAGGTTTGTAAATGTTGATATCTAATCAAAGGTACTTCCCTCAGCAAACTACTTAATAAGGTATTGCATTAAAACTAGGAGGCCTCATCAAGACTCTTGATGGAAAGTGAGAAGAAGTAAACATCTGCTGATTATAGAGTGCTCTTTTTAAAAAGGTAAGGGCCTGATAGACAGCCAATCAAGTGCAAAGCAGTAAATGCAAAGCGAAGAATGGAGACTGGGAAAAAAATACAGATAGGCCAGATGGAAGGCCACCTCAGAAAAAAAGGATACATCCATTCCAAACGAAACAAACAAACTCTTTGGTCTAATAAAAACTTCCATGGAAGGTTAAAAGTAGATTGAGAATTTCTTCTGATTCCTTGTGTTACCTCCAATGGTATTCCAATAAAATGACCAAACCTCACGAGCAGATTAGAGTGGAGCACAGAAACTGCAGAGGGAAGGGAATTCAGTACAAATCTGGCACCAGCAAGTCAGGGTGGTGGCGGCAGGGGGGGGAGTAACTTTATCAGAACTAATAAATTGAAAGGAAAAGGAGACTTGATAACACAAGCACCAGGCCAATCAACCTAGACTGTTCTGCAAATCCCAGTCATGAAGCCCTTGGGAGCCCTATGATAGGTGAGATAAGTTTCCTTATCCCATGGGTGTTAATCTGCTAGAGATTATTCGCATCAGTTTCATTTTTTGTATCATGGGTGTGTAGTGGAGGGTTGTGGGGTTTTTTTTGGGGGGGGGGTTTCTCTTTGAGACAGGTACAGATCTCATTTTGTAACATACTTTAAAGTCCAAAATGACTGAGTACTTTTGTGCTTCCATGAACCATGGATGTCTTGAGTCTCTTGTGCAGGATTTGAGTGGGATAGTTCACATTAGCATTAAAAAGAGAACGTAAGATATCTCGCCCTACTGAAGGGGGGCTTTACATTTTTATGCCTGTTGCTTTTTGAAGCATTTCAGCCTTTTCTTTTCTTTCTCCAAGCTTGCTTCAGTTTCAGAAAGGTGGGTGGGAAATGTAATAAGACAAGTAATAGTGAAGGCTCTTACCCCAAATAGTCCTTCTTGTTTCAACAAGCATTTTTATTTAGCAAATTACCCATTCCCATGGAAGGAAGGAAGGAAGGAAGGAAGGAAGGAAGGAAGGAAGGAAGGA
>JAHTLZ010000122.1:974595-1019755 GCA_023846285.1 Phrynocephalus versicolor
GGAAGGAAGGAAGGAAGGAAGGAAGGAAGGAAGGAAGGAAGGAAGGAAGGAAGGGAACCTGAAATTCACCTGCGTACTATAGTAATAGTTCATAGCACTGATGTTTACCTCCCATCATGGGTCAGAGACTCAGGGCCCTTTTTTCCCTACCATTTCAATATTTTTTTTTGAGGGGTGGCCCATGCAAACATGTACAAATGCTTTTGGGCATCTCTGTATAATTCCAAGTGGATGGTCGAAAATCATTTTGGAGTTGGTTGCTTTTAGTAAGACTAAAAACTTGGACTGAGTTGAAGTGGGTGATGTTTGTGTACTCCCAATAATAACACTTAAATGTATTGATTTGTCATTGCCTTTAAAACGTAGGGGAGGATTTAAATAAATAAGAAGAAATCATAATTCATTTGCTGACTCCCCACAATGTTGCCTCAGTCTTTTTAAATAGCAGGGTTTATATCAGGCCTGCAAATTATAGAACTCCAGGCCAATATAAGTTGGTTCATGGCTAAGTGTGTGACTTGGAAGAATGTGCATTGACAATTGATACATAACATTTTTCTTCACAAAAACATGTTTGCCATAATAATGCCGTGCAGTGGGATCACTGTATTGTAATGATTTTCTTAAACATCCACCTATAGTCTAGTTGCATTGTAATACTTGGCACAGTTCTGGCTGCCAGATCTCAAAACACTTCATGTAAGGATGGAAGGGTATGCAGAAGGGTGACAAACATGACCAAGCACCTTCTTATTAACCAAACAGATGTCCAGCAGATATAAACATTTGATTTTTCTTGTCTCTTTTCATTTAGGAAAAAAAAAAAGAAATGAGGAGGCAAGTGGGTTGTAAAGTTATGAAGAGAATTGGGGGGGGGGGGGGACATAAACACCTAAGGAATGGCAGATGAAATTGGCTTTATGCCTGTTTGAACAGTTCCAAAAAGTTTCTGCCTGTCCAGGAGGGTTTTCCACTTGTTCCAATCCAACTGGATTGTCCCCGTGTTTGTTGAGAAAGTTACAACTTTATTATGACGAACCCATCAGTAGTTCCGCTCATAGCTGAACTTTAGATTTAACAAAAGCAACCAATTCATTTGGCGTGCCAGCGCTTTTAAAGGCTAAAAAGTCTGTTCCTATTAATAAACTATGTTCACAGTTACAATTAAGTGTTTTTCCCTGACTAGAAAAGGGCCTGTGTTGGCCCCTAAGTGGCATTTATAACATTTACCTTTAAAAGCTGTGTTATTGCAGAAGTACCCTGTGTGATGTATCCATCTACTACTTGCAACAGCAATTAGAGGTAGTTGTGATCTATCCCTAGTAGGAGAGCGGAAACTGTGTGTTATATTGCTAATAAAAAACCTATCGGGTGCCTCTTAAAACTGTATTTGCAATTTAGGGGTGAGAAAAGTATGATGCCATACATTTCAGCAGAGCTTTTAAAAATGTGCTGGGTCATCTTGCTTCTTTGTCTTAAACCATTTCTGCTTTTGGCTGTCAACGCTGTTTTCCAGGAGTCTGCACCTGCCAAATAATGCTTTATGAGTCCAGGCATTTTAAAAGGGATTCTGTTCTGTTTCATACAGACCTTGATTAATAAAGGCCTTTTGTGGGTTGAAGAGCTGTGCTGTACAAAGACCACAAATGAATAAATATTTAAAGTTAGATTTCATATGTAAATATGGATGTTTCAGATTTGTTAAACTCAGTTAATTTTCTTTCACTCTGATTACCCTTTCTGCTAAAATAACAAACATCCCATAGGGGTTGCTTTGTGGCCATCTCCCAGGATTGCTGAACACGAACAAAATGGGAAGAAACATGTGCTCCCAGTCTCCCAAGATGTGAGCCCAAACCACTCAGTCACAATATGGGTACTAAGGAGGCTAAAAATAGGGGTATACACTGTGTGGGGGATGTATGTATAAAAATGAACCAAATCAGTTCTCAGGCAGCATTGAGTGGAACACAGGGCCCAGAAGCATTATCAGGATGGATTACCAGTAGAGATGGGCACGACTTAGCGGTATTTTCGTTTTCGTTTTCGTTTTTCGTTTTCGTTACGGAAACGAAACGAAAACGAAAATCGGCACCAACCTGGACCGAAAACGGAAACGAAACGACTAATTTTGAGCCAATTTTCGTTTTTCGTTACTGGAAAAGCACTCAATTGAGCTAAATGGGGAGAAACGAAAAATTTTTCGTTTTCGTTTTCGTTTTTTCGTTTTCGTTACGTAACGAAACGAAAACGAAAAATTTTGAAATTAGCCCATGAAAACGGAAACGAAACGACTCAGACCCTAGCCGAAAACGAAAACGAAAACGAAACTTTTTTTCTGAGTCGTGCCCATCTCTAATTACCAGCCCCAAAAATCTCTCATGTTAAATTCAACACTCACCTATTGCCAGGGTTGGGGACTTGAATAGTGAGACTTGCTGACAACTTGTACATAAGTTGCACTGGTGACTCAACTTGGACTTGACTTGGGGTTGTTGTTTTTCCCAACCACTTAGGCTTAACTCATGACTTTGGAATCCACTCACCCCTACTTTTTTCTGGTGGTGGGTGAGCTTTCTTAAATAGGAACTCAGACTTGGATCTTAGGACCAAAGACTCACACTTGGGACTTGATACCAAAGATTTGAATTTGGGATTTGGACTCAAAGACTTGCCAACATCCTTACATATTGTAGGCAGAAGCAGGAAAGGGGGTAAGGAAAAATGAAGGAAAGTGTTAATTTGGTGGTAATGGAGGAGGAGGTGATGGTGGTGGCAATGCTTTATTACTTAGAAATGTTTTCATCTTTATGTTTTCTTCTTCAAAGTCAATTGACTAAATCATTAAAGTCTATGGCCACAATAGTATTAACTTAAGATCCAGCAAACAGGAAGGGCAGATGATGAAAAAAAGGATAGGAGCTCTATAGGCCCTGTGTGTACCTTTTAAGAAGGAATCAAAGTAAACTATCATTGCCCTTTAAAATTCTCTCTTTGCATTCCTAGTTACTACCCTAGGGAATAGACAGGAGCTTTCTCCTAGGGGGAAAAAAGAGGGAACATAAAAATAAAAATAAAGCAAGAGTACCCAGCTCTGAAAACTGACATTAATGTCCTTCTCTCCTGCTTAGACTATTTACCTATGACCTGGCCTTGCATTTTCCTCTTTGAGCTATACAGTAATCCCCCGCCTATTGTGGGGGTTAGAGACCCAACAAAACCCACTATAATGGAAAAACTGCAAAATGTGGATGCTGGGTCGGGTCAGGACTGGGGGGCCTATCTGGGGCCTCCTATACTTACCTGAGGCCTGGCGCTGCCCCAAACAGGCCTCCAACAGGCTTCCCTGTTCTGTTGGTGTTAAAGTATATAACCCTGTTATGACAAATATGGATTAGTTATGTTCAAGGAAATATATATACCACTAGCAGAGATTAGCAGCATTGTGGAAGAATAAATGCACAGTGATTATGGAGCTAGGAGACAACTGAACAAGGCAATAAAGCTTAGTGCAAAATTTATATTACCTATGTTCACATGACAAACAGTGATATACAATAACAATATACAAAGCACAGCATATAGAGAAGATACAACAGAACATGGGGAAAGCTGCTTCTCACCTTAGGCAGTCCCAATTTTACATTGGGTTGCTTGATACCTTTATACACAAAGCAATATGGCGTAAGCCAATCACACACTACATGGGACGAGGTGATTAATCTATACCACCTGTGCTTAATCATCCTGACCTTGCAGTACTGATTTATTCCTTACATCTGTGTCTTAGACCTAATACACATTCTTATCTAGCTCATGACATGACACAGTTTATAGAATCCATTTTGTAATCTGTTAAATATATATTACAGACATTTTGTCAAAACTAGATTCCTCCATTTTTTCAGAAGTGACTTCCGGTTCACCAGAAACCACTTCTGCGGCCTCCAACAGGCCCGGGAAGCCCATTAGAGGCCCATTCAGGGCAGCGCCAGGCCTGGGGTAAGTGCAAGAGGCCTCAAATGGGCCCAAGCAGCTTGCTCCAGGTGGCCTTGCATTTCATATACTGTGGTCCCGCAATATTTATTTATTTATTTATATAGCTTGTATGCCGCCCGCTACCCAAAGGTCTCTGGGTGGCTCACAATCAAAATAGACAATTAAAACATCAAAATTACAATAAAATTAGAACAATAAAAACATGTAAATACAATAAATACAATACATTAAAAACACATCACTAAAATGGACTGGGACCGCAGTATATGAACCGTGAAACAGCGAAGGATGGCTGTATTATCAAGGAGTTGGGCAGGAATTGAACAGGAGTGCCACCCAAAGGCCAAAGTGCAAGTCAACCACAATCTGTTTTCATTTTACTTCATGGAGCCCATCCCTAGTAACACAGAACCTTGCTTTGACTGTTGGGTGAAAAGGGCATACTCGTAAATTTTACGCATGTGCAAATGTATATTTTTAGAACACTGGACCCAGAAATATATGAACATTTTCGTGTGAGGGTGGAAAAAAGTCAAACTCAAAATCTGATGCACATTCAAGTTGGAATGAGGTATTAGGTAGAAATCAGAAAATCTTGATAGGCAAAATGAGACATCATTTTTCTGAGTACTTTCTCCCATTAAAAATAAATCCTGGAAGCAAAACCTCTTAGAGAGAAAGGGTTTTGTTCTTGTGCCTCGTGGCACAGTGGTTAAATGCCTGTACTGCTGGTAAAACTGTGCTTACGACCTGGGGTTCATTCCCAGGTATAAGGTTCATGGTTGACTCAGCCTTCCATCCTTCCGAGGTTGGCAAAATGAGTGCCCAGCTTGCTGCGGGGGGGGGGATGTGTAGCCTGCATATTGTAATTAAAAACTGTAAACCGCTCAGAGACTACTCGAAGTGGTATGGGGCGGTATATAAGCAGAACACTTTGCTTTGCTTTGCCATGATGTGCATGCATATGTTTTTATTTTATTAATCTATCCCACACATTACCCATTCTTTATAGCCCCATTCAGGTGTTACAGAATTTAGTTTTCAGACATTAGAAAAGATACCCTAGTCCGCATCCTCTGTTTATCACTTTCTTCATTCAGCAGCCAAGGGGAGAGATTGCTGCCCGAAGGGAGGCTCTTCACATGGGTTGGGTTGGGACTGGGGGGGGACTGGGGGGAGGCTCTTCACGTGAACAAAAACTCTGCTCGTGGTCTCATAAAGACCAGCAAGTCTGAATGGCCCATGTTCTCACTTGCAGGGAGAACCTCCTTTGATTATTTGTAGTTTGGCTTTAGGACCAATGTCAAAGGACAGCAAGGCAGAGCTGTGTCTGAGTGCCTGGGGACCAGAAGGACACAGCCGTGATTTCTCATTCAATACCACATTCGGTTCCATACATATATATAGTCTAAATTCTGTACCAGTTCAAATGACACATGGCAGCAATTTCATATCCCATCTCTTTCTGACTAGTACCCATCATCATAGGAACAGCTGCCATGTTAATTGTGTGCAGCATGGTTTCACACAAGTGTGTGGCACAGCTATTCAAAGGCACAGTCATACCCATGATGTTTTAAGACTCTCATATAATTTGGAGACAGGTCCTTGGCTTTCATCCTCTTTTTGGTGTAAAAATCCTTTCCTTTTGAATCTTTGCCTTTTTGAAAATTCCCATAAAGTCTTTTTATGACAGAGGTTCTCACATTCTTTACAGTACAAGCTTCAATGAAAGACCAGCATGTCAAAGACACTATCACCACGATATTAAACACCCATTGACTTTCTTACCAACTGAGTAGTAAATCTGAATTTGATGTCTATATTTTGATGTCTATGATTTGATGCTGAAACTGTTGGTTGCAAAGTCGGCACTTCAGTGGTTCGAATCCTGTGTTCTACACAGTGGAGTCCCGCTCTTAACCCAAGCTCCTGCCAGTTCCAAAGCATGTAAATGCAAGTAGATAAATAGGTACTGCCATAAAAAATGGGAAGATAAACAGTGTTCCATGTGCAGAAATGTGTTCGGCCATGCCGGCCACATGGCCATAGACTTGCACAACACTGGCTCTTTCGCTTGGAAACAGAGATGAGCACTGCCCCTAGAGTCATACATGACTAGCATGCATGTGCAGGGGAAATCTTTACCTCTACCTTTTATAAACACTTACCATGTTAAATCTCTTTGCCTGTTCTCTCTCTATATATATTCTCTCATACACTTTCTGCTACCCAATGTCCCTCCCCCATTGCTACAGTTCATTTCAGTTTTACAACCATGTTCTGACTCTGTGAAACAAGACAGAATTTTCAATGTTTTTTCCCCAAGACATGTCAAACCTGTCCCATTTTTCAAAGGCAGTTCATTCAGTAGTCTTCTTGTCAAGAGAGTTTCTTGTTTCCATGTACCTCTCATGCTGCCAACATTACAGCCGTACTGCCTCATTGCCCAAGTCTACGTAAAGGTCAGTCAGCATTTTCATTATGAAATCCCATTATTTTCTTGTAACTCCACAAGCTGAAATTGCATTGAGCCACTACTTGGCACCAAGCTACTAACCCAGTTAGTTGCAATTTCATTATTCCGTTATACAAAAGCATATGGAAATGTTTAGATCGAAGCCTTTCCATGCCCCTGGTTTGGTTCTTTATTCTTAAAAGCATTTACCACCAATAGCAGTTGTTCTCTTCCTTGAGACTTGTCTGCTGAATCAGACTCTTCCCATTGCAGGTTGTTTATTTGTTTGTTTGTTGAAACATCTTCCTTTTTACCATGTACTGTATATACTTATACTGTATATAAGCTGAGTTTTTCAGTCCTTAATTTTGGCTGGGGGGAAAAGCTGCTCCTGTCTTATACTCGAGTCAATAAGTTTCCCAGTTTTGGGGGGGTAAAATTAGGTGCTCTGATGGCTAATTTTTGCACTCAAAATTATTTTAAAAATATGCAGTCAAAATTTACTTACCTGGGACTCCAAAGTAGCAGGGGTAACTTCAGAAAGTGATTTTGGCAACCCCTGAAATCGGGAAAGATTTAGGGGTAAGGGGACTTAGTTTTGAAGCTCTAAAGGGGCTGGGGGTAGTATTGGCAACTGTGCAGGGACTGTGGAGGCTATCAAGGAGTTTACTCTATAGTATTAACTCCCTAATTGCCTCTACACTCACAGCATACGTTGCCAGTTACTACCCCAAGCCTCTTTAGAGCTCAGTTGGTATACTGTATATACTCGAGTATAAGGGGGGGAGATGCCTTGGCTTATACTCAAGTCAATAGGTTTCCCCAGTTTTGGGGGGTAAAATTAGGCCCTCAGTCTCTATTTATTTATTTATCCCATTTTCCTGAAGGAACTCCTGGTGGTGGAAAATGATATAACAGAAAATAATTAAAAGATAAAATTAAATTAAATTAAATTAAAAAGCAATAGCACTTAACCCAATTTGTTTTTTTAAAAAGATAATGCTCAGCAAGATGGTGGAACAGAGCAAAACAAAACAAAACAAAACAAAAACTAATGGTCACCCAATGCCTCTCTGAAAAGCAGGGTCTTAAGCGCTTTTCTAAAGGCGGGCAGGGACTGTGCAAAGTGAATCTCACTCAGCAGTTTGTTCCAAAGTGAAGGAGCGGCCACAGAGACAGCCCGGTTTTGAGTGATCAATTTCTGGGCCTCCCTGGCAGTGGCCACTCAAAGTGAGAGTGCCTGCAACATTCTGGTGGGTCGGGCCTCAGTTGACTTCTGGAAGATCCGCTCTGTCAGGTACTTAAGTCCCAAGCCGTGGAGGAGTTTGTAAGCCAAAACCAGTACCTTGAACCTATTTGGGACACAACTGTCAAGATATGTAAAAGTTGATAAAACATATGTTATGTATATTTAACAGAATGTGTAAAGAGAATTGTAAAATGGAAGCAGTTAGATTCTGCTGTGTCATGATGTTAATCCACAAGTGTTAGAGATAAGTAATCACAGGCATGTTAAGTGATGAAGTGCAGGTGGAACTGATTGTAACATCATGATTTGTAATGGTTAGATCAGATTGCATCAGATTGTTAATTAGTGATTGCATCAGATCTTATGAGTGCTGATTTGTATAAATAGCACTAGCTTGCCATTTGTATTTTGGGGACTGTTATGGTGAGAACAGTTTACCCCACACTCTGTTTGTCTGTGTGCTATATTGTATATAATGCTTGGTTGTTATGCTGTGTATATTTTTGCTGTATCTATGAATATATGAGTTTTTACTCTATTCATTGTCATTGTCTATCTGTTAGCCTAACTCTGCAACCCTTTATATCAATACTGACATTTTATCTACGTTACTGCTGCACTGCTCAGTGGCAAACACATTTAATTATATATTATATGTAACTGCCCATTCAGTATAGTCTGTTAACAGGGTTATGGGCCCAGCTGGTTCAGCAGCCTGATGGGTTTTGTTGTACCTGTATAGATAAAGTGTGTGTTGTGTAAAGTTTTGTTTTTGCAGAGAAAACAGGTTGGAGTTGGAACGGAGACAAAGCAGAGCTGCAAAGGATTTTTCTCAGAGGCTTGGAATGTGAGCAGAGGAGAAAAGCAGCTGATAAGGACAAGCCAAGCAAAACAGAGTGTGATTTGAGTGAAAGCTGTGGAGGCTGAAGAAATATTTGCCGAAAAAGCTGAAAAAAGTGTTGCAGGAACGGCAGATAAGGAGCCGGCACTATCAGCAATAATGGCAAGTATAAATCTATCTTCAATGCCTCTTGTAAAGCTGTCTGACAGTAATTACCTGCATTGGTGTTTGAAAATGAAGCATTTCTTGATCTTCCATGAGCTTTATCAGTATGTAGATAAGCAGCTTGATGAGGAAGCTGATGAGGAAGATTTGAAGAGGGATGAAAAAGCTTTGGCAATTTTAATGTTGTCCTTGGAGGAATCCCAGTTCGTTTATGTGAAGGAAGCAAAAACGGCACATGAGGCTTGGACGTTTCTCAGAGCAGCTCACATCAAGGACACAGCTGGAAGTAAAGTATCTCTGATGAGAAAATTATTCCGTTCAAGGCAAAGCCCAGGTGAAACTATTTCTGATTATATAAGGAAAGTAAATAGTATATTTCAGCAATTGTCTGAAGTAGGCATAAATCATGAAGAGGAGTACAAATGCCTTGTTATATTGTCAAGCTTGGATGAGTCATATGACAATTTAGTAATGGGACTGGAAGCTATGAAGAGTGATGAATTGTCTGTCTCTTACATACAATCAAGGCTGCAGCAGGAAGAATTAAGGAGGATTGATTCTAAAGTAAATAAAAAGCCTGCTCAAGTGTCTGGAGAAACAATACAAGTAGTTAGAAGATGTTATAATTGTGGGAGTGACCAACATGTTTTTCGTTTCTGTGATAAGGTAAATAAGCGGCAAAGGCAAAAGAGAAAAAATGCTGGCACACGCTGGAAGAGTGAAGGTCACCAGCTGTCTGTAATTAAAGATAACAGGGAAAAAGAGTGCTCAAGACAAACAATGCAAATGAACCAGAATTGGGTTGATGTGGTCATATCTGTCCACACCAACCACCAGTCTGGCCACTGCATTTTGTACCCGCTGTAGTCTCCGAACAAGGGTTAAAGGCAACCCCACATGGAGAGTGCTGCAATAATTTATTCTCGAGATACCAAGCGCCTGCACAACTGTTCTCAAGGAGGCCTCATCCAGGTATGGGCAGATCTGGGCTATCTGCCAAAGATGGGAAAAGGCAGACTTGGAGATGGCCATCACTTGGGCTTCCAGGGATAAGGCCGGTTCCAAGATCTTGCCCAGATTCCTCATTCTATCTGCCAGCGGAAGGGTGACACCCTCCAGCCTGGGGAGAGGGCTACTATACCCAGCAGAGGATGCCCCGAAAAACAGAACCTCAGTCTGAGCCTGTTAGTCCTGGGTCCATTCCATGACTGCATCAAGGCAGGAGTCAAGGGTCTGCACCACCTCCACTGCAGCGATGGTAGAGGAAAAATAGAGCTGCATGTCATCTGCATACTGATTACAGCAGACTCTAAATTCCCTAATGACTGGTCTTCTGAGAAGTAGTAAGGGAAGTGGTGTATTCTGCAACCAGCCTTGTGAATCAGCAAATAGCTGGCTGGAGCAAGATGACTGTGTATATGCATCAAAACTACTGTGACACTACACATATTTACTTTGTGCATATATTTGTGGGATTAATAGTGGATATGTGAGACAGTATATGCACCAAGCCTCCTCCTCTCTGGACGCCTAACTCGAGTTAGGGATTTAGAAAGTACTCAGGATTACAATCTCACCTGATTTGGGAAGCTAAGCAGGGTCAGGCCTGGCTAGTACTTGGATGGGCGACCACCAGGGAATACCAAGTGCTGAAGGCACTTGGAGTAGGAACTGGCAAGCCACTCCAGTATTCCTGCTAAGAAAACTCCGTGGACATGGGGTCAGGAAGAGTTGGTCATGACGGTAACGACACAACAACAGGATTACAGGATTTAGGTAAAGGGGGGAAAGGAACTGTGTACCTTGATAAAAGACAAAAAGAGACATCACTGAGTGGCAATATAGATGCCATCTCATCAAATTTCAAGATTTAATGGACCTGTTCCAGCGGTGGTGTACTACTGAATTACGGTTAAGTGTCCAACATCCCCCGTGATGATTCCTGATACTACCAATTTACCTTAAGCTGATTCTTAAGTTTTTACTCTCCATCTTGGGGATTTAATTTTAAGTATAAATCCTGAAACTTCAGTGTCTAGCCTCAATGATCCCCTCCCGCAGCTGCCACCACCCACCATTCCTTTCTTGAACAAAACCGCCCAACATTCTACAGTCACCACCCTATTAAACAATGCTGCTGAACTCAAAAACATTGTCTAATTATTTATGTAATTAAAACGCAGTCCTATATGTACTATTTTGGAAATTAGTCTCATTGATTGATTGAAATTCAATCCAGGCCCCTGGGTGTAGAACCTCAGTGTTCAGCTCTAATTCCATATAGAGTTTATTTCAGTATAAAGCCCCTTGAAATACATAGGAATATCTTCCATTTAGACATGTATAGAATTACATTGTTTTTGCTAAGGCCATGGCTAATGCAAATAAATAAATGATTGATTGATTGAATTACATTGTTAAGTCAAAGTAGAAGTTTCATGCAAATTTTCAATATTTGTTTGAAACAAGTACTGTACATTGTAGCTGTTAATGCCTTGTGTCCTTTTAGTTATGCTTCAACCAAGTCCTTGTCCAGGTCTTACTGGAGCCTTCTTCTGATTTAGAAAAGAAAAGGAATAAAAGTGTTCTGCTTATATACCACCCCATACCACTTCAAGTAGTCTCTGGGAGGTTTACAGTTTTGTATGCAGTATGCAGGCTACACGACCTGAGGTTCAATCCCAGGTAGCCAGCTCATGGTTGACTCAGTCTCCTATCCTTTCAAAGTCAGTAAAATGAGTACCCAGCTCTTGGCGGGATTGGGGGGGGGAGGAATGTGTAAGCTGCATAAATAAATTGTAAACTGCCCAGAGAATGCTTTAAGCGCTATGGGGAGACATATGAGCAGAACACTTTGCTTTGCTTCTTTCTGTCACGTATCAAGGTCCCAAACCATATAGGCCCAGGGTTTTGTATGTCATCATCACCTTGAAGTAGGTATGGAAATAAACAGGCAACCAGTGCAAAGCAGCCAGAGTAGGGAAGATATGATGGAATTTCTTCAGTCCATACACAAATCTTGCTGCTGTATTCTGGACCTGCTGGAGTTTCTACAACAACCTCAGAGGCAGCCACGCATACTGACCATTACAGTCATCAAATCTCAAGATTGCCTGTGCATGGACCAGCATGGCAAGGAACCCAGTATCAAGGTAGCAATGCAGTTAGGCAATCTGCCTCGGGTGGAAAAAGGCAGAACAGACCACTGACACAGTCTGAGACTCCACTGATTGCATAGTATCCAATAATATGCCCAAACTGCAAACTCATCCTTGGCAGAGAGTATTCACCTAAAATAAAGGGAGATTCCCCAGTCTGGGGACATGAGGGGCACCTACCCACAGGACCTCCATCTCTTCTGCCTGGACATAATGCTTAGCATACTTATGAAATGTAACCTTATGACACAGGAAGACGAAGAGGATTTCAGTCAATATACGAGAAGATACTTCGTTTGGTGCAGCTTTATCTACACTACCATATGTGCAGCTATATCCTACCTACTATACTCAAACCAGGGGAGCTAGTCTGTTAATTTAAAAGATGTTATCTTCTGACCCATGTTGTTTAGATCCTATCTCAATACCATTATATCTTAACAACTAATCTTCTGAAAGCCCTGTAGCACAAATAAGATCAAACCACTTATTCAACTTCCAGTAGTTCCACTGAGAAGCGCATATACTGTATTATCTGATATTTTAGAAGTCGTACATACTATGCAGGCTTTCAGAATCAACATGATTCCTCCCCCCCCCCCAACACGCCACTCAGCCCCAGTCAGACTCATCAATGAAGAAGGTCATGGCTACCTTTCCAAATGAATCTATTGGTAAATATTTGTGCTTGTCAGTTTACTGGGCTAGTTGACTGCCATGTGGTAAAAAATACCTGTCAAAGTTCAATCTGATAGCAACTCCTTCTTTGGCATTTTGCTTTTATCTGATCTACAGGACAATCTTGCTTACTTGTATGTTTCCAATACCTGCATTTTTTTCTTTTCATGAGTACCTTCGGGCTAATTGGCTTTATCCATTTGCCTGTTTATAGATGATCTCTCTGCCCTGATAAGGGTTGTTATACACAATGAAGACAATCACCACCAGCAACTCTGCTCTGTTCATCTTCTGAATGGAAGCACATCAGAAGCCAGAAGCAGTGGGGCACAAATTTTTCTCCTCCCAGCTTAATCCTAACTCTGTCTCTTTTATAGTTGCTCTGTATGCAACATGTCCACTAATTACAGATTTTTTAAAAAAGGAACAGCCAGAGGAGATCAAAGTTTTGTACGGACACAATTTAAAGTGTTAGATGTTAGATCTGAAGAAATTTCTTCAATGCATCCTGCTTAGAACGTTGAAAGAAATTGCTAATTCAACATGCTTTGTGCAAGGGACAGCATGCAAGAGCAGGCCTCCAATGATGAAATCCAATGAATGTGGGAGGCAATCCTTTCTCTCTGCTGCCCCTCCCAACTAGTTCTTAACTTCATAACTCAGACCCCTTATCCCCAAATATTCCATATTTTAGGGGGGGGGGGGTTCCATTAAATCACTTTCTGAAGGTACCCCTGATACTGTGGAGTCCCAAGGTAAGTAAATTTTCATTGCATATTTTAAAAATAATTTTAGTGTGTATTTTTAAAAAAAAACATGCACTCAAAATTATTTACATTGGGGTCACCAAAGTACCAGGGTTACCTTCAGAAAGTGATTTTAGGGAATCCCCTGAAATTTGCAAACATTTGGAGGTAAGCAGGCTGAGTTATGAAGCTCCAAAGAGGTGCCCTCATTGGAATTATATGGGAAGTGGAGGTACCGCTATCACTCGCCCAATCAGCACTTGCCCTTCGCTGCCCTCCCCAAGCTGTCTGAGCACCTAATTTTACTCCCCAAAACTGGGAAAAATTATTGACTTGGGTATAAGCCAAGGGCATTTTTTTCAGCCAAAAATAAGGGCTGAAAAACTAGGCTTATACTAGAGTATATACAGTATGCTTGCTGAATAGATGGGGAAAGAGAATTTATTTGTGACTGGTCAGTAGAGCACTAGGTTTAGCTCAATGCAAGGAATAAGGAAGTCAACATGTATTTGGTTATTAGTGTATGTACATGCAGAACTTTTGGAAACTTGTTGTAATAAAAAGCAAAAAGCGTACAGGAGAAATCTTGCCCTCAAAACCAGAACTTATTTGGCAAACAGTTTCATAACTGCAGCCCAAACTGTAAATGCTAAATACTGTATTGGCGGAAAGAAAGCATGCCTCCTTTCTTTGGATGACTGGCTTCTGAGTGCTTGGAAAACCTTGCTGATTATTGTTTTCAAGAAAGTTACTCATTACAAAAGAAATCTATTCATTACAGTTTCTCTCAACACTTTCCAAAAAGCTCAAGGCATCATACTTGCTCCAGGGAACAAAACAGCTACAGTGAATTTGACAGGTGCCCATTTTGTATAAGCTCTATGATATTATTTTAAAAAATGATTTAAATATAGTTTTGCAACTATTTTACATTATAGTTATAAAACAGTCCTAAAAGTGTTTTGAAATCAGTTGCCCATGATCTATAAAGTTTATCAGGTGTAAATATCAAGAAAATACAGTCCTGAAAAGTAAAACAAACAAAGGTTAAAGCAAAATAGGAACACCTTTTCACTACAGTCCTACCTAAAGCAAATCTGAATGTGATGTAACGTGTAATTTCAGTCTCTGTGTATTCTCTGATTCTATGGAATCATTCACAATTTAAATGCATTCTGTTTAAAAGGGCAGCATATATAAGGATGATTTGGTACAGGGCTCAACCATGCTTGCTTTCCTTATTCAACTCAGGGGAGAAACATCGATGGATGTGCTTGACATGCATTCCAGAGGCATGGTTGAGTGAAGAACATGGGGTATCTCTCTAACTTTGTCCACCAGATTATTCCACAATACAGCTGGTTGGGGCTGGAGGGCAGGGAGGTAGGATGACTTAGGCTGATCTCATAACCGCTGAGAGTGACCTTTGGTCAGATGGCTCAGTAAATAAATAAATAAATAAATAAATAAATCCACCACTACCGAGATGGCATTCCCTCGGGACCTTACTGTAGGAATTGGTTATTTCCTGGATTGATTACTGCAGCACTCTCTATGTGGAGCAGCCCTTAAAGCTGACCCACAGTCTTCCATGGGCCCAGAATGCAGTGCCTGACTGGTGGTTGGTGCATTATTATTTACTATTATTTACTAGATTTATATACCACACCATCTAGCAACAAGGCCACTCTGGGCGGTTTAGACAAATTTTAAAAAATACAAACATACAAACATAAACATAAACACTATACAATAAAGAAACTACATGACATAATAGAACATAATAAACATATCTAAATCAGGCTCATAAGCAGATTTCATCATATCACCCCAGTTCCAGTTCCTCTCCACTGGTTATCCAGTGAATCCTGGATCAGGTTCAAGACGGTGAGTCGTGAGTCTTACATATAAAGCTTACCATGATTTTTGCTGGTGTTACTTGTCAGAGGGTCCCTTGCCAATGTCAACAACAGTACTCAATTCACCAGATCATCACAAGTGAGGCTCCTTCAGGTAAGCCACTCCCAAGGATGCCCATAAATCCTGTACAAGGGGTAAGGCCTTCTTCATGGTGACCCCATCCTTGTGGAACCAGCTATGGAGGACTTGGTCTCCCCCCCCCACACACTGTTAATATTCAAGAGGCAACTGAAGACATGTCTCTTCAGGGAGGCTTTCCACATTGACTCTGGCTGAGCTGAGGTTGATCTCACATCTCTGTTCATTTATTGTTACCATTTTCATGATATAGTTTAGTTTAGTTTTAGTTTTGCTTTGGCTGCTTTTGTCCCCATGTAGATGGTCCATTATATGGTTTTCATTATTATTTTTATGACTGTATATTTGAATATGAACTGCCCAGTGTGGTGGCACTGATGGGTGTAGTATATAAACCGAATAAACCAATGCATTCACAAATAAATGGCTGCAGTCTATTAAAAATCAGTCTCACAAATCAGATGCTCCATTCAGCCAATTTTGTATGCTGCTGCATCTGGGTAGCTAGGACAGTGTTGAGCATCTGTTGTTGTTCCATCCATCCCACTGCCCCAAAGTCTCCCTTCTTGGATTCTCCAGGGTGATATCTGATGTGGTCCTCAGAGAGTCTCATATTGCACAATCAATTTGAGGCTCTTTCCCTCATCACCTCATGAGGCACACACAGAGGAACAACTGGTTCCATCTGAGGATCTCTCCCTCATCACAATTGATGAGATACAGGATCAGGTACATGTAGATGAGCAGTCCGCAGGAGAGATGCTCATTCTGCTAGGGGATTCTATAATTAGAAATATGGAGGGATGGATTTGTGATGAGCATGATAACCGTATGGTCACATGCCTGGCAGGTACAAAGGTTGCAGACATCATGAGAAATCTAGATAGCTTGTTAGAGAGAACCAGGAAGGAGCCAGTGGTCATGGTACACGTTGGTACCAATGATGTCGGGAAGGCCAAGCGGTCAGTCTTGGAAGCCAAGTTCAGGTTGTTAGGAAGAAGACTGAAGTCCAGGACTTCCAAGGTAGCATTTTCAGAAGAGCTACCTGTTCCTCGTGCAGGACCCACCAGGCAGGCTGAGCTCAGAAGCCTCAATGCATGGATGAGGCGATGGTGTCGAGAGGAGGGCTTTAGATTTGTCAGGAACTGGAGAACATTTTGGGACAAGCCAAACCTGTTCAGGAGGGATGGGTTGCACGTGAATCATGATGGGACCACATTGCTGGCACTAAACCTCAAAAGGGCAGCAGAGCAGCTTTTAAACTGATAACTGGGGGAGAGCCGACAGGAGCTGAGTGGCATCCGGTTCAGAACACCTCATCCTTGGGGAATGAGGTTGGAAAGGGTAAAGAATCACATGGAGATGACATAGCAGGTATTAGCACTGGGAGAATAATGGAATGTGATAGTTTGTCTACTGAAAAAAATAGCTGTGGGGGAGAAAGAACAAAGCAGCAGCTGTTGTTGCAGGACCCACTGTACAGGTGCTTCTATGCCAATGCTTGAAGCCTCCGACCAAAAATGGGAGAACTTGAACATTTGGCAGCTAGGGATAACATAGATATAATCGCCATAACAGAAACCTGGTGGAATGTAGAGAACCAGTGGGATACAGCAATCCCAGGCTATAAACTCTATAGAAGGGATAGAGAGGGGTGGGTTGGAGGGGGAGTGGACATCTATGTCAAAGAAGGGGTAAAATCCAGCAGAATGGAGATGGACAGAGAGTCTGACTCCACCATAGAATCACTGTGGGTTAAACTACCAGGTCTAAGGAGTGATGTGATAGTTGGGGTATTCTATCGTCCACCAGGTCAAAAACTTGAGGGGGACCTTGAAATGAGGAGAGAAATCATGGAGGTAGCTAAGAGGGATAGGGTAGTAATCATGGGGGACTTCAATTATCCCCACATCGACTGGGCCAATGCGAGCTCCGGGCAAGAAAGAGAAACTGGGTTTCTCAACTTGCTGAATGACTGTGCCTTAGAGCAACTTGTCATGGAGCCCACCCGAGAACAGGCAACTCTTGATCTAATACTGTGTGATACTCAGGACCTGGTCAGGGATGTGAACGTCACTGAGCCTCTGGGAAACAGTGACCATGCTGCAATTTCCTTTGCCATGCATTTTGGTGGAAGAGTGTTAAGCAAATCAAACATAAAAACCCTTAATTTTTGAAAGGCAAACTTCACTCAGATGAGGAAACTAGTTAGGAAGAGATTGAAGGGGAAGGTTGGAAGAATCCAATCTCTTCAGAGTGCATGGAGCCTGTTTAAAACAACGGTAACAGAGGTCCAGCACAAGTGCATACCACAAAGAAAGAAGATCTCATTTAAGTCCAAGAGGACACCGGCATGGTTAACGAGTGGAGTTAGAGAGGCTCTAAAGCGCAAGGAGAGGTCTTTCTGTAAATGGAAATTCTCTCCAAATGAGGAAAATAAAAAGGAAGACAAACTCTGGCAAAAGAAATGTAAGAAGATGATAAGAGAGGCAAAGAAAGATTTTGAGGAACACATGGCTAGCAATATAAAGGCTAATAATAAAAGCTTCTTTAAATATGTTAGAAGTCGAAAACCTGCCAAAGAACCAGTTGGCTCTCTGGATGGTGAGGGAGGAAAAGGGGACATTAAGGAGGACTTGGACATTGCAGAGAAATTAAATGAGTTCTTTGCATCTGTCTTCACGACAGAAGACCTTGAGCAGATTCAGCTGCCTGAACGGCCCCTCTTGACTAAAGAATTAAATCAAATACAGGTTAAAAGAGAGGATGTTTTAGAACTAATTGATAAATTGAAGATTAACAAGTCACCCGGCCCAGATGGCATCCACCCAAGGGTTATTAGGGAACTGAGAAATGAAATTGCAGATCTCTTAACAGTAATATGCAACATGTCTCTTAAAATGGCCACAGTGCTGGGGGACTGGAGGGTAGCAGATGTCACACCAATTTTTAAAAAATGAAGGAGGGGGACCCGGGAAACTACAGGCCAGTTAGCCTTACAGGAGCCTCGTGGCGCAGTGGTTAAATGCCTGTACTGCAGGTAAAACTGTGCTCACAACCTGAGTTCAATCCCCGGTAACAGGCTCAAGGTTCACTCAGCCTTCCATCCTTCCGAGGTCGGTGAAATGAGTACCCAGCTTGCTGGGGGGGCAATGTGTAGCCTGCACACTGTAATTAAAATTGTAAACCGCCCAGAGACCATTTGTAGTGGTATGGGGCGGTATATAAGCAGAACACTTACATCTGTCCCAGGGAAGATGGTGGAAAGCCTCATCCAAGAGAAAATCTTAAAAGACATAGAAGAACAAACCTTGCTGAGAGAAAATCAGCATGGCTTCTGCAAGGGTAAGTCTTGTCTGACAAATCTTTTAGAATTTTTTGAAAAAGTCAACAGGCATGTAAATTTGGGTGAACCGGTGGATATAGTCTATCTTGATTTTCAAAAGGCTTTTGACACAGTCACTCACCAAAGGCTGCTGAGAAAATTGCAGTCAGGGGATAAGAGGGCAGGTCCTCTTATGGATTGAGAACTGGTTGATATCCAGGAAACAAAGAGTAGGTGTCAATGGGAAATTTTCACAATGGAGAGAGGTGAAAAGCAGTGTGCCCCAGGGATCTGTCCTGGGACCGGTTCTTTTCAATCTGTTCACAAACTATCTGGAGACAGAGATAAGCAGTGAGGTGGCCAAGTTTGCAGATGACACAAAACTTTTCCGTGTGGTAAAAACCAGAGAAGATTGTGAAGAGCTCCAGAAGGATCTCTCCAAACTGGGGGAATGGGCTACGAAATGGCAAATGTGTTTTAATGTAGCCAAATGTAAAGTAATGCATATTGGGGCAAAAAATCCAAACTTTATCTATCAACTAATGGGCTCTGAGTTATCCGTGACGGATCAGGAAAGAGATCTTGGTGTGTTGGTGGACAGCTCCATGAAGGTGTCTCCCCAATGTGCGGCAGCGGTGAAGAAGGCCAATTCCATGCTAGGGATTATCAAAAAGGGGATTGAAAATAAAACAGCCAACATTATAATGCCATTATACAAAACAATAGTAAGGCCCCCCTGGAGTATTGTGTACAATTCTGGTCACCGCATCTCAAGAAAGACATAGTGGAACTGGAAAAGGTGCAGAAGAGAGCGACTAAAATGATTACTGGGCTGGGCCACCTCCCTTATGAGGAAAGGCTAAAACATTTGGGGCTCTTTATTCTGGGAAAAAAGGCGCCTGAGGGGGGATATGATTGAGAAATACAAAATAATGCAGGGCATGAGTAAAGTGGATAGAGGGAAGCTCTTCTCCCTCTCACAAAATACCAGAACTAGGGGACATCCACTCAAATTGAGGGCTGGGAGAGTAAGAACAGACAAAAGAAAATATTTTTTCACCCAGCGCGTTGTTAGTCTATGGAACTCCCTGCCACAGGGTGTGGTGATGGCATCTGGCTTGGAGGCCTTCAAAAGGGGATTGGACAGATTCCTGGAGGAAAAGTCCATCACAGGTTACAAACCATGATGGAGATGTGTAATCTCCAGGCTTAAAACCAGGGTACCTCAAGGGCCAGATGCAGGGGAGTGGTATCAGGAGATACCACTCCCAAACGCATCTGGTGGGGCCACTGTGAGATACAGGAAGCTGGACTAGATGGGCTTTTGGTCTGATCCAGCATGGCTCTTCTTATGTTCTTATGTTCTTATGTTCTTATGTATTATTGTTCTTGGGGACTTCAGTTCATGGAGTGGCTCTGGAGTCCTCTCTGCCATGACAGGCACAAACCAGTTAACAGTCAGCAGCTGTCCTCTTGCAGATGGCAAGGCGTACTCAGGATCTGGCATTGTCTTTATTGGAGGTAAAGCCTTCCTCACCAGATTAGTAGAGAGAGTGTGCCAAGGCAATCTGTTGTTCATTTTAAGGCAGTTTCCTCTGTGTTTTGCAGACAAACGCCTGCTGGATTCCTCTTGACTTAGACTCCAGTCTTGGAGCAGGTCCAGTTGATGTAACTTTTGGCAAAGATTTATCCTGTTAGCTAGAATTATTTTCAGAAGACTTCAAGGTGTGCTTAAGGTGTTTGGAATGGTGAATGCTGCTATCTGCTTACTCAATCATCACACTTCCTGGCTAATCAAATCTGCTAAGGCAGGAGTGATGCCACAGTTAGGGAAGGTGATAAATGCTTTCTCGCAGGGAAGCGCTACCCCCCTTTCTGTCTAAGGAAAGCAGTTATAAGAATTTCTGCTAAAGAAACTTGGCCTTGAGCCAGTAGTCTTCTGGCCAATAACCCACTGTCTAATTTCCCATTTTGGTTAACTGAGAGGAGTTGTGTCCATTGACCTTTCAGCTGGGACAGGAGACTGAGACTGGTTTGATCACTTTGGTCCTTGACCTATGCCAGATACCTTATTAGTCTTTCTGTAACTCTCAGTTTCTATTTATTCCACTGACCCTTATATCCTGTTTCTCTTCTTCACTGGGTTAGGTTGTGGAGACATTGTATTGCAGTGGTTCTGTTCCTTCCTGATAGAATGGTGGTGCTGCGGAAGCAGTGTTTGACTTCTTGCCCTTGGTATATTGCATCTCTCTAGGTTTTACTTGATTACCATAGGTTAGGGCTGTCCAACTTTGAACAGGCCGAGGTCTACTTTTTCCAGACAAAAGTGTGTAAGGGACTAAAACCTCTACTTATGAATTTTATCTCTTCCGAGCATATGCTCATAAATAAAAAAAATTGTAAGTAGAGCAGCGGTTTCCCATAGGAACACATTGAAAATCAATTAATCCTTTCTGGAAGGAACATATTTCAATGCATTCCTATGGTAAGGCTGACCATGCACACGCTTCCCTTACACTGCTCGAGCCTGTGTGGACGGGGAAGCCGAGACCCCCCTTCACCCCTCTGTGTTCACGCAGAGGAGCAAGGGGGGTCTAAAAGGGATCTTCCCCGCACGGGTCTTGACAGCGGCGGGCACGGTGATGACCAAGACCCCCCCCTTTGCCCTCTGCGTGCATGCAGTGGGGCAAAGGAGGTCTGAAAGGCATCTTCCCCGTGCGAGCCATGACAGCGCCCAGTGCTGTGATGACCCATGTGAGGAAGCAAGCAGAGGGGCGAAGGGGGGGGTCATGCACCTGAGGTGGAGATCGCTGGACAGGGGCTGTGATCCCGGCTCCGCATGCAGAGGTGAGACCACGGCCCACGCTCAGCTGATCTCCACCGCTGTTGGATGACAGGTGCCCAGCTGTCATCCCCCGGGGTAGGAGATAGAGCTGCAATCCTGCCTCCGCCTGTGGATGCAAGATCGCGGCTCCCTCTCACCACCCTCTGCCACAAGTACATGACAGGTGGCCTGGCTGTCATTCACCCGCGGCAGAAATCACTGCAGAAGGGGCCATGATCCTGCCTCCGTGTGCAGAGGCAAGACTGCAGCTCCCTCTCTCCACCCTCTGCTGCGAGTGCTCCCGCGGCAGAGATCGCTGGAGAGGGAGTACCAGTCCCGCCTCCACTTGCAAGGCAAGAAAGAGTCGCTCTCTGACAGTCCTCACCGCCGGCAATGACAGCCGGGCTGTCATTGCCAGTGGGGATGAACGAACCGAACCTAACTGAACAAATTTGTTCCGGTTCTGTTTGATGTGTTCCTAAATTATTCTGGGCTTCATTATTCATTCCGTTATATAACAGAACAAATAACTATTAACAGAATGGAAATTTTTTTCGTTTTGTGCCCATCTCTAGTGGCAATAGCTTTCTTTGTAGCTTCTGAATTATTTATTTTTTTCCTCTGCCAACCGTGGATAACTGAATCAGTGGATAATGAATCAGTGGATACGGGTGTCCTACTGTACTTGTTTTTATTGTGCTTTATATTTGTAAGCTGTGAAATATTACCTAGTACTGGACATAGAAATTTAAGAAGTGGTAAGAATGTAATTTATGATGGGAAAATAGACCAAGTCAGGATTTACATCCCTAGCACTTGCCTTTTTAATTCTGCACACAGTTCCATTGTAAGCAATCTATACCTTCAGTAACCCAGAAGAAGAGTAGCTGCCTAGATCTCTAAATAAGAACACGTCTCTTAGAGATAAGGGTCCCCAGAAGCAATTGTTACTAGTCCAAAAAGTGCAATTAATGGGAGGATTCTTACCCTTTCTTTCATTTTGCTGGAGAAATTCTTTGTCTGCTTCTTTTCCTTTTTCTCCCCTTGCTTTTCTCTGTGTTGTCGAGTGTTGGGACTTCCTATTAAAAGTTCTGTGGAAGTTTTTTGTTTATTTTGCAGCAGCATTGTTAAATATGTATGAAGGACCTTAAGTCTAACTCGCCTTGAGGAAAAATAGATGAATTAATAATGTATGCCATTGCTTTGGAGAAAATTAAAGGTTGGGAGCACGTGTTTAAAAATTAAATCATCCACAATCTAAGCTAACAGATGTTATTTAGTTAAAATCTCACAAACAACAAAGTGTGGAGAGGTGTCTCCTCTCTTCCCCCGTTCCTGATTCTCCAGGAAACCTTAATGATTCATTGCAGTTGAACAGATTCTAAAGCCGGAGGCTATCGCACTGGATAATATGGAAGTGTTTCAACTGCATCCTTGAAAACTTTTGCTTCTTTTCTACATTTTCCTGCATTCTCAGAATGTAGACATGGATATAAAGCATAGTGATTTTCTGCACATATGTAGGCTTCCTGACATATACATTTTGCTGTGATGGGGAAAGTGTGTGTAACCCTGTGGATTCTATGTAGGTAGCTCTCTCTTTCTTGGTCCCCAAATCAGCTGTTCACATACAGCATTTTACAGGGCTGGGAGTGGATCACAGAGATGGACCCAAACCAATTAGCTCCAAATCAGAGTAATGCATTGGTGTGTGTCAGCCTATGCCTGCCAGCCAGGTCATCCTTCTTAGTTGGCTGCCCAGTCCAGGCAGGAGCCCAGGCTTCCCTTCCCAACCTCCTGCCGCAGCTGGCCATTCAAAGGAGGAGGCAATACATTGAGTCTGCCTGTGAGGCTGTCCAGTAGCAAGAGGGGACAGGAAAGGGAAGCCAAGGAAGTCCTGGATAGCTGGTCCAGGAGGATGACCAGGCCTGTGCAAAGAACCTGGTGAATTTATTTATTTATTTATTTATTTATTTATTTATTTAGCTTGTATGCCGCCCACTACCCAAAGGTCTCAAATGGGACAGCTGGCAGGGGAGAAGAGAGAGGATGTTCCACCGAGGAATGAGCCTGATTTGAGCTAAATTGATTTGTGTTCATCTCTAATGGAGACACTTCCTGGGCTCTCTTCCTCCCAAAACAGCTGAGTGCCACAATTTTGATACAGTGTACGAAAATAAAAAACTGCTGTGATACTTTGTGGGAGTTGTAGGCTTTATAGGGGGTGATGTCTGATGAACTAAGAGCTTCCATTTTTGATACATTAAAAGCTTCCATTTTTGGTATATTAAGAACACAGGCATAAGACAGGCATGGAGCCTCTGAGACCGGCCGTGCTTAGGTGAGTGAAATAATGATGTCTGGAAGGGTCTAATGTGGATTCTTGAGCTGAAACTTCCAGAATTTTGTCTGGGGAGTTACTAGAAGAATTTGGGAGTTGGGGGTCTAAAATATCCAAAAAGGGTGCCTTCCTTGTTGGTGTTATCTTGGGGGAGGTGGGATCAGGAAAAGAAAACACTGCCAGAGGAAGCAAATGAAGAAAGTCAGGAGGCTGGGCCAAGGCTGACAGTTTAGATTGGTATTCATTTTGCTGACATGTTTATTGGCCAGTTCAGCTGTGCAGAAAGGTCAGCAGAGCATTTTAAAAGTATGCCATGAGCTTCCTCTTCAGACACAGAGCTCTCCACATTCAGAATTAGAACTACTCAGAACAAAGGTTGTACAAACCAAGATACATCCTTGCACCTGAGGCCAAGAATATGTGCACCCAACATGAACAGGAAAGTCTAATAAGGAGCAATGTTTGCTTTAAGGTTACCCTAGCTGTCACAGTTAACTAGACAGATCTATATGTGTGGCTCTTGTGGCCTTTTAGACATTCTCATCATACAAATCAGCTCTGGGCCATGTATTGATATTTGGTAATTGGATATAAAAGCTTAGGAAGTGAATGCCTCTGTTTAGACCTGCTAAAGTGACTCTCAGAGCCCTACCGCACTTAGGTTTTGAATCGCCTTTTGCTTAAAGTCAAATCGCCTTAAAATCACTTACCACATTTCCAATTGCTTTTTCCGCGGAGCCCCCTTGGCCACGCCCCTTTTTGGCTGCTGTCTCGGTTTTTCTTGCGACGGCCACCAGTGGTGGTGGTTTTTTAAACCAATTTCTAGACCACTTTTTGAAGCTATTTGGCTCAAACTGTGGACACCATGCACCATTTTTTCTGGGTTTCCCCCTCTGTATGCCTTATCGTGCCATCGGAAAAGCTAAAAAAGAAATCCTCCTGCAGTGTAATCATTTCTGCTGACTTATCCAGTCCTTCTACTTCCCCTTTTGGGTACAATTTTGCTTTTCCCAATCACAGAAGTAGGCTATCAAAATCAATGTGCCACGTTGTAAGTAATATAAAGAGAGAACCAGAAAATTAGCTACATTACTTTGAATGGAAGAACAATGGCATGACGGTATCCTAAAAGATAATTTCCAAAATAGAAGTAGACAATGGGAAAATGTTGGACTAAATCAGAACAAAAAGTGGTTCAGCAAAGTGCGGATGGGGAAACCGGTTCTTGAGAAAATGCCCAAGTACGGAATGCGGAATCGCTTCAGCAGCCACGTGACCGGGGGAGGGCAAATGGCGATTCAAAAACAAAAAGTGGTCGCTGTTTGAAGTGCGATAGTGGCCTTTGTCTGTCAAAGCTTCACATTATTCACACATAACTGGTTCACACCAAATCTGCTAGCATTCTAGAACAGTTGGACCAGCCTTCCCACCTAGAAAGTGATAGCTTGCATGAAGTGTATCCTCCTTTACATTTTAGAAGTCACGTCTCATTAGATATTTAATGTTCTATCACACTGTCTAATGCAACATGTCATGACTTGTAAGATTTCAGGCAGGCAGCCATTTTTCATATGACAGACCCCTTCTCTGTTGATGGCAGATTCTAGGCCTCAGAGAATGCAATGAGTTACAGAGAGACCTAAATCATCTGCATATGTGAAGATGATAACATATTAGATAGCTGGTGAATAACTAATTAAATTAGGAGGCAAAACAGCTTGCCACCTTATTTTTTAATGACATATGATGCTTTATTGCTTTTCAGTGGCTTTGAATGTCTGTCTCAAATACCAGCTTTTTTCTTTCTTTCCCTGTTTATATATTTCACCACCTACACAGTGAAAATATAATCAGGTTGGTTTCCTGTAATTAAGGGAGCTAACCTACATATAATGGTATCTGTAGTCTGGGAGGATAGAGTCACTTTATAAAAAGTTAATGTTCATCAAAATATTCATTGGGTCAATCTTATTCCAGGAATGAGCTTTGATTTTGCAAATTACTATCAATATCAAATGAGTTGTTTTTGTAGAAAATACTTCAAGCTTTTTGTAATTAGAACCATAAAATGTGCAGCCAATTATGGTCAAGTGCCTTATTCCAAAAACTTGTTTGAATTGAGTGTGAATAAGACTCTGCATTTTTTCCTCATTACACCCATGTTAAAGGAAACAGTTAAGACCTATTACTCAGTTGTAACAAAAACAATGAGTTTTGAGGCACCTAAGACTAACACGTTTATGATGGCATAAGCATTTGTGTATCTTACACTGATATTTTATGAGACTCGGTGCCTGGTATTCAGCAAATAATTTATACATGTGTCAGTCTAATGACATATATTATCTTAAAGCCCTCTTGTCCTCTAGTTCCCCCAAAGACAGCTCGAAATAATTTCCAAAGCATGTTTTGTAGGTCTGCAGAAGGTTGTAGGAGGTGGGCAGGGTCACTAATGGGTGGGGATAGCTACCTTTATTCACATTGGGGGAAATTTCTGGCAAATTCTGGGAGCTATACTGGGGGGGTGGGGGTGGAACCTAAAAGTCTCATGCATTAGTCCTTGGCAGAGGACCGAAAATGTAGTGAAATACTCTAATGTTCCCTCTAGTTCACCTTTGAAATACATGTAAAATACAGAGTAACACTTCACTTGCCACTTTTGATTGACAAGAGAATTTTTCATAAATCCTGAAAAATTCTTGGAAAAATAATGCTGGTAAAGATACTTTGAAAAACTCTTTAAAATAGATTTTTACTATTTATATGTTTGTAATTTTAATACTTGGTGTTACTTCTTACAACTTAACAATGTGTATGCTATTTTTTCACATAAAAAGCAATGTTGCAATTGCTAGCTTTATTACTTGTTATATTCAAAGCAGCCTGTTACATACCCCGTATATACTCAAATATAAGCTGTCCCAAGAATAACCCAAGGGCCTAATTTTACACCCCCAAACTGGGAAAATTTATTGACTCAAGTATAAGCCAAGGGTGTGTGTTTTTAGTTCTACTTGCGTATATACGGTATACCGGCCGAGCTCTAAAGGGGCTGGGGGTAGTAATTGGCAATGTGTGCTGGGAGCATAGATGGGCAAGAAATGAACTTTTTTCATTTCTGTTATTCGTTATTCATTTCATTATGTAACGAAACGAATAACGAACATTGTGATGAAATTGGAACAAACCGAACAGAACCACAAAAATTAGGTTTGTTACATTTTGTTTTTCGTTAATGGCAACACTCAATGAAATGAGCTGTTTTAAACATTTAAAAACGCCCTGGACATCCATAAAAATGCAGTGATAATTATTTATACTGTCTGATAATACCTACCGGGGGGTTGGGTTCCTTAAAGCATTTGTTTTTGTCTTCTCCCATCGCAATGTATTTTTTCTTTTCTCTTTAAGGATGACAAAATGGAGGCAAGCCATGTGATGGGATCATGTAAATTCTTGGGCAACTTCAACCAATAGCATGCCCAGGTTGCAGACTGGGCAGGTCTGGCAGCCACAGAGGGCATAAAAAGCTCTGGCGGCCCCTGTCCTCCTTGCAGTCTTCGGTGGGAGTTAGGGTGGGATTGCTGTCTCTGCAACTCATTATTTTCACTTTAGGCCAGCCAGGCAGGTGTGTGTCTCTGTGTTCCTGCTGGCTTCAGCCTGGCTTTTAGGGGAGAGAAAGAAGAGATTTCTCTCTAGCTTCAGTCCTGCAGCCTTCCTGTGTGTGTGTGTTTGCGTACCTCTTGGTGAGTACCCTCCCCTGCCCCGCAGTGCAGTCACTCTGTGCCTGCCTTGCACCCTGGGCAATGCCCGCCGCTGCCTTTGCAGCCTCCCTGCGTGCCTAGTCTATACTGTGTCTCTGCCCGCATCAACTTTTTTTAGTGTTTTCCCCCTGGTCTGGGGCATTGGGGGATGCCCACGCACGGAAATGCTTTAAAAATTGCGCAAAAAGTGGTAAAATGAAAAACGAAAAATGAGTAAACGAAAATGAATTTTTTTCAAAAATTGATGAAAAATGAAAACAAACCAAAACAGACCCCTCAACAAAAAATGAAAAACTGAAACACCATTTTTTGATTCGTGCCCATCTCTAGCTGGGATTATGGAGGCAATAAAGGAGTTAATACCATAATACAGTTCCTGCAGAGTTGCCAATACTACCCCCAGCCCCTTTAGAGTTTCATAATTAAGCCCCCTTACCCCCCCCCCCAAATGTTTCCAAATTTCAGGGGATTCCCTAAAATCACTTTCTGAAGGTACCCTGCTACTGTGGAGTCCCAAGGTAAGTAAATTTTGATTGCATATTTTAAAAATAATTTTGAGTGCATATTTTTTAAAAAAATGCACTCAAAATTACTTATATTAGGGACACCAAAGTAGCAGGGGTACCTTCAGAAAATGATTTTTTGGGAATCCCCTGAAATTTGGAAACATTAGGGGGTAAGATGGGTGAGTTATGAAACTCCAAAGAGGGTGCCTCCAAGCCTTCTCATTGGAATCCTATGCAGAGGCACCACAATTGCTTGCCCGATCAGCACTTGACCTTTGCTGCCCTCCCCAAGCCGTCTGAGCACCTAATTTTACCCCCCAAAACTGGGAAAACTTATTGACTTGAGTATAACCTGAGGGCATTTTTTTCAGCCAAAAATAAGGGCTGAAAAACTAGGCTTATTTATTTATTTATTTATTTATTTATTTATTTATTATTGAATTTATATCCCGCCCATCTTCCCAACGGGAACTCTGGGCGGCGAACAAAGGCAGAACAAATCAGGAAATACACATAATTGGGTACAATACAACACAATAAAGAAACATAATCAGCCGATCAACATAAATTAATAAGAAGCTAATTAAAAGAACAGCAGCAGGGGCACACCCTTTAATTCAAACCTCACTGCTGCTATGTCAATTCGACCTAATTATCAAGGCAGAAAGAAAAGAAAAAAGAAAAAAAATGGAAAAAAATTGACTAAGCTAGGTCACCAAAGGCCTCGCGGAATAGGATGGTCTTCACTGCTTTACGAAAGGCCTTTACTCGAGTATATACATTATATCTATGTTCTTTGTTAAATATTACTTTCACACTCTGATTAAGAGAAGTCATTCACAAAAGCAGTTGTTGGCTATCTCCTGCCTGGTGCAATACTCTTTCCCAATAGGTGCCAGATTTCTTTAATACTGTACTCCCAAGTAAATGATTGTTCATGAATGCGCAGTCTAGGACTTATCCTGTCTTTCTTGTGTTGCATTGGAGGGTGTATTAGGGTTGTTGTGGTTGTTTGCATAGAAAATGAACTGAAGGACATATCCGTGAGTAAAGTGTCTGGCTGTAGAACTAGAGGTTGAGAGTTCCAGTCTCCACTGGGCATCCCAAAAGAAACTGTTTGTGTGACCTTGGGCAAGGTGCCGTATCCCAGGTTGCCCCCCCCCAAAAAAAATGAGAAGGACATAAGCTTCTACCTAGGAAAAACTTTGAAAAAGGATCACTATAAGTCAGGACATTCACTCTCTTGATTTCATTTTGCCATTAATTCCAACTTTATTTGAGAACATTTGGGTAAGGAAGTATATAAATAGTATACAGAATAATCAATGTCTGTCAAGAATATTCTTGTGAGTGAGGTTTTCAACTTGCAATTAGAGATATAGAGTCCAGCTGTGGACTGAAGCAAGCTCAGTAAAGTGGCCTTGACAGGAAGGCGAGTGTCAAAGACAGTGGAAGCGTAGCTCAGAAGTGTGGCTGAAAGAAGCATTATGACATGTGATCTAAAAGTAAATATGTGATTGGAAGGAGATGCTATATATACTTTATGTATTGCAATATGTTCTTGCTGTTTAGCCAGGGCTGTTTAGCCACTAAGCCTGATGTGTTGGCTGTGATAAGGAAGAGTAGCAGGATTGTTTATGCTACTGGATGTAAGTCTGGAAACCAATGGAACCTGTATATATTTTGTAAATAGACTCCAAGAGAAAACCAGCAACAGCATCTGTCATATTTTTGCCTCTAATCCTTAACATTGCTGCAACGCTGCTACCTGAGGTTAGCTCCTCATACATTCCTTGGCAGGTTATGGGCCCAGTCAATGTTTAAGACAGCATGTTAAATGGTTAGAGAAAAGTTTTTGAAGTTGCTGAGTTTGGAGCTGAAAACTGAAAGAAGTTGCCAGGCAGTCTTCCCTGATGTCTGAGAAAGAAGAGAGTGGGCAAAGCTCAGAGAGTGAGAGTGAGCCAGAAAGCCTGTGCAAAATGCAGTCTGCCTCAGCAAGTGGAGTGTTGCCAGTTCCAAGGCTTGGTGAGTCTAACTTTTTGGCTTGGAGTTTCAAAATGGAGATGTACCTGAAGCGTGAAAGTTTGTGGAAATGTGTGGAAAATGTGTGATGACAAATTTGATGAACTAAATCAAAAAGCATTGGCTACAATTGTGTTAAGCTTGCAAGATTCCCAGTTGAACTATATTCAGGGCATAAGTTCTGCTAAGGGCTGCTGGGAAGCACTGAGAAATGTGCATGTTCGTCAAACAGCATGTAGTAGAATGCTGCTGACCAGAAAGCTTTACAGAAAGAGGCTGAATGAAGGTGACAGTGTGTCTGAACATCTAAGCTTCATGAGACAAACATTTGTGGAGTTAGAAGAAGCAGGTTTAAGATACACAGACTGTCACAAAGCATATGTGATTCTAAGCAGTTTAAATGAAACATGGGACAATTTTGCATTGAGTTTTGAAGCACTGCAAGATCAAGACTTAACTCTGGATTGATTATTTGTCCGGTCGGCTTCTTGAGGAGGAAAGGAAGCGTCTGGAGAGGAATGCAGTCCATGGAGACAGAGATATACAACCCAGGATGAGGAGGAGAGAACCCGGTCGTCAGGGAGACGGAGAGTCCAGTCGGAGGGTCAAGGAAGAGGAAGGAAAAGCTTTCTTTGTAAAAAAATGTTTTATTTGCAATTCTACGAGGCATCTAATGAGAAACTGTGATAAGAAGTCTTCTGGAAAGTATCAACAGAAGCAGCTGTACCAAAGAAGGGGCTTTGCTGACAGTAACTCTTTTGTTGTTAAAGGTACTGAGGAAAACAGAGAAAATTCTTGGTTTGTGGACAGTGGGAGTTCACAGCATATCTGTTGTAATTCTTCAAAATTCCAGAATCTGCATCAAGCCAGAAGAAAATTTGTGACTTTGGCAAATGGAGAAAAGGAGAAATGACTGGAGAAGGAGATTTAAATGTACCAGGTCTGGGTAAGATTCAAAATGTATTGTGTGTGCCATCATTACAAAACAATCTGTTAAGTGTAAGCTGTTTAGTGGAGAATGGGTATACTGCAGAGTTTAATTCAGAAGGCTGTAACATAAAGAAATCCAACAAGGTGTGTGCTATTACTGAAAAAAGTAGGGAATTTATACTATTTAAAAATGATGAAGTTTTGTTCAAGGGAATGTTCCACCTCACAATGACTGTGCACATCTATTGCACAGAAAGCTTGCACATATGAGTTTCAAGACTATACAAAACATGAAAGGTTTGGTTGATGGAATGGAACCAAACCTTATGAAAAATTGTGAAAAATATCTTGATTGTGCTGTATGTAAAATGGTCAAATCAAAAACACATGTTGTGAGTAAGCAAAGTACTAGACAATCAAAGAGACCTTTCCAATTAGTACATGCTGATGTGTTAGGTCCCTCAGACATTGCAAGCATAGGAGGGGCAAAATATGCTTTAATTCTGGTGGATGATTGCACAAAGTTTGGGTTTTGCTATTTGTTGAAAACAAAAGCAGAAACATTTACAGCTTTTCAGAAATGGTTGAATTATGTAGAAAACAATTTCTCTACCAAGGTGTCATGTTTGCAAATTGATTCAGGAGGAGAATTTCTATCAAACCAGTTTCAAACACTCTTAGATAAGATAGGAATTTCTAGGATGAGAAGTTGCCGTTATATTCACCAAGAGAATTGGGTTGCAGAACGGAGAATAGGAGTTCTGAAAAGAATGAGTAATGCTTTGCTGTATGATTCAAGTTTGAATCAAAGTTTTTGGGGAGAGGCTATAATGACAGCCAATTATCTGTTAAACAGATCTTGGAATTCTGTAGTGAAAGAAATACCTTATTTTTTGCTGTATGGAAAAAGACCATGTGTAAAAAATCTCAAGGTGTTTGGCTCCCCTGCACTGGTTTACATCCCAGCTGAAATAAGGAGGAAAAATGAACCAAAGGCAAAGAAAATGATTTTTGTGGGTTATGATTCTTATGCAAAAGGTTACAGATTCTATGACAAATGGAACAGAGTTGTTGTCACAAGATCTGCTAGCTTTGCAGAATACTCAAACTCGGGAAAGGTAGATGCAAACCCAGAGATTTTGCTGCCAGTAACAGAAAGACAAACACATGAAAATGAACCTCAAGTTGAAGTGAAAGTTGAGGCAGATAGGGAAACAGAAACAATTTCAGAGGATGAATCAAACACACATGAAGAAGAACAAATTTTAAGACGCTCTGAAAGAAGTAACAAGGGAATTCCTCCTGAAGGGTTTATGGTACAAAAGGCTGGTTATTTAACACTATATTAAAAATGTTAAAGTGAAACAAAATAAATGTTTAAAACATGCTGAAATATATAATCAAATATGAGAGTGTTGAAACACAGGTGTCTCAAGCTCAAGCTGTTAAACAGAGTCTGAGATAAAGACTTTGTAAGCAATCCAGGCTGAAATAAAGCTGATTGTTTTTTGAATAACTGTGTTATATCAGGCTGGAGATAAAGCCATATACACAGTAACAAGTTTGAATAAACAGTTAGTTTTCTAGGCTGAGATAAAGCCGAAAGCTTGTTGAAGTTTAAAAAACTAGGAGGGGTGACAAGAATATTCTTGTGAGTGAGTTTTTCAACTTGCAAATAGAGATATAGAGTCCAGCTGTGGACTGAAGCAAGTTCAGTAAAGTGGCCTTAGCAGGAAGGCGAGTGTCCAAGGACAGTAGAAGCATAGCTCAGAAGCGTGGGTGAAAGAAGCATTATGACATGTGATCTAAAAGTAAATATGTGATTGGAAGGAGATGCTATATATACCTTATTATTACAATATGTTCTTGCTGTTTAGCCAGGGCTGTTTAGCCACTAAGCCTGATGTGTTGGCTGTGATAAGGAAGAATAGCAGGACTGTTTATGCTACTGGATGTAAGTCTGGAAACCAGTGGAACCTATATATATTTTGTAAATAGACTCCAAGAGAAAACCAGCAACAGTGTCTGTCATATTTTTGCCTCTAATCCTTAACATTGCTGCAATGCTGCTAACTGAGGTTAGCTCCTCATACATTCCTTGACAATGTCTCCATATTTTAAAAACTGCCATGGCTTATCCATCCTCCCCTTCATTGATTTGCTGTTAAAGGGGATGGGAAAGGGATAAGAGGTTAGAGCAAGTATGTGTTTTTTTTCCTACCTCTCTGAAAAGCCTGGGGTTTTTTTTCAGTTTGTAACAAAGATCTCTTCAATATGCTAGCATATATAAGAGTTCATATAGAAAATAAACAGTGCTTAACAGGATGAGGCTGTAAAATTGTGCAATCAGCCATTTTCATATGCTTGGGTTCATAAAATTCTTCTCAATTGTTCATTTTAATAAGATCACCAAAGTAATGAAAAACCTAATATGTTCAGGGTCCATATTCTGAAGGTTTTACTTACTGTGAAATCTTATGCCAGGTACTCTGTAATGAGAAGCAAAGTATAGTGCACTCTCAAGAAAGTACAAGACTTTAAACAGGCTGGCTTTTTAAAAAAATCTACTTTACATCATCATCAGAAAATATCAGGAGAGGGTACAACCAGTGAAATAAATTTAAAGAGTTGAGCCAATTAGAACAAATTAAAATAGTTTAACCCTCAGAATAAAGCCCACAATATGAGAGACTGAAAACCAGTCCATGATCATCGCGGTCCATGAGAACTTGAGAAAACAGGTATGCAGTGCTGATGACAATCAGGCTTCTATCATGATGAAGATTATCACAATGATGATGTTGATCACCATGATGTGTATCCATCTCATCATTGCTGGTGCTTGAGAACAAACCAAAGGGTCAAAATGGTCAACCCACCCACCCTAGTCATTCCCTACGCAGCTGATGTGTCTGAAAAGCTTAAAAGAATGTTTGGAAAACACCACATACCTGTTTACTTTAGACCCACAAACCCACTAAGACAGAGACTCATTCACGTAAAAAAACAGACACAAAATCAGAAGAGGAGCATTATAATATATGCAGTCTAGTGCAGTGAGGTGTGGTCAGAGCTCTACACTGGTGAAACTGAACAGCCACTAAACAGGAGGATGGCAAAAGAGGGGCAGAAGCTCAGGACCAGAATCAGCACTGCATCTTCATTTGAAGGGCAAAGGACTCTCATTCGAAGATGAGGATGTACACATATTAAACAGAGAAGACAGGTGGCTTGAGAGAAGGGTCAGGGAAGCCATTCAGATGTGAATTGAAAAAAAAAAACTCTCAACAAGAGTAGAGGACTTAGGCACAATCTGTCTCCCACTTAACATGTAGCATTTTGATCAATCTCTAGACAAATCAGAAGCACTTCACGCCTCCAACAGGAAGGCCACTGCTAACAACCCACAACCCATACTTAACACACACACACACACACACAGAGAGAGAGAGAGAGAGAGAGAGAGAGAGAGAGAGAGAGAGAGATCACTTACACCATGTTTGGTGTTATTTTCTAAAGGAACCTACAGAAAATAACTAGTCTTGGATTGTGCATAGAATCCCTGTTTCAAATAGAAAATGGCCTAATTTAAGTGGCAGGTCTGATTGTTGCTTTTCAGTATTCAGGAGATAACTGGGACCTGCCTGTTTAATGGTTTCTCATGCCATGCATCCCTGGATTGTGGGACTTTAACAACAGAAGTTTTTGATGTGCAAGTGCTAATATAGTTAGTCTTTCATTATTTTCTGTGGTCATCTGCTGTTGTCTGACAAAATGGAACTATGTTCCCACTGAAGTAGTTTTAATTTTGTTTTTACCCATATAGAGTTTCTTAACATTGGTAAGTCTGTGCCCACCCATGCTCTATGGCACTTAGTACAATATTTTGGATGGTGAGACCAGTACCATAGGAATACTTGAGTTTTCTTATTTAAATCTTCAACATCACTATACTGTGGTAGCAAGCTTTCCACATGTTCGAGCAGCAGCAAATGACCTCAAAATCTCCCCACATCATGTGTGCTATAAGTAAAGCTACATGGGCTGTGAAAGCAGACAGAAATTGGGTTAACCAGTACTGTGGCTAGGCATATTTTGCCACATAGCTGACTGCTGCTGTTTCCACCTTTAATTCCGGATTGCCAGGTAAGCTGGCCATCTAGATTTTACAGAGATTCCAGGCTCAAATACTGGGATTCTAGTCATGCCGACTTGCAAAAGAAAATATTTCAGAAGTGGTTCCTCAGAGGCCTGTATAAGTTCCCATATGTAGTAGTGAGGTCATTTTAACCATGAGGAAGTCTGAACAGAAGAAATATGAGAATTAGAGATGGGCACGACTTAGCGGAATTCCCATTTCCATTTCCGTTACTCGTTTCCGTTACGGAATGGAAACGGTAACGGGAATTACTCCGCCAGAACTTGAACTCGAACTGACTAAAGAATAATTGGGTCTGATTTTTCGTGGTCGTTCCTGGCATCGCGGTGATCCCGCGATGCCAAGCGGCACAGAAAAAAGTTTTTAAAAGTTAAAAAAAACCCGATTCCTGGCCATTCCGGCCAAAAAAGCAGGCAGAAATATGCCTGCCTCTGAGAGTGCACCTACCAGAGGGGTGGTTTCTGGGGGGGGTCCCGGCCTCCCCCCCTCTCCTCCTGTCCTGTCCTGGGCTGCTCTGTGGGACTCGCCGCCGCAGGGTTGCACCAGCAACGGCGGGGGGGGAGTCTTGCCGCCGGCCGCCGCAAAAGCGGAAGCGGCACAGGAAAAAGGTTTTAAACTCCCCCCCATTCCCGGCCAGAAAAAAAGCAGGCGGAAAGCCTGTGCATGTGCAGTAGTGCACCTACTAGACGGGTGGTTTCTGGGGGGGGGGGTCCCGGCCTCCCCCCTCTCCTCCTGTCCTGGGCAGCCGGACTCAAGTCCCCACGCCAAGCCATGCGGTGCGGGCAGGGGATCCAAAATGGGGCGGCGACCGCAATATTTTTTTTGAAATCGTGGAGTGGTCCAAAAACACACAGACACAAGCACCACAGAAACATGCGAAAATTGCTATGCTGCTGCCAGAATTTTTACAGTAGCAGTGGTGGTTTTTCTTGCAACAAAATGTCTCCTCCGGCTCCCCTGTCCATTTATTTTATTTTATTTTATTTTATTTTATTTACACCTGCGCAATGATGGGTGGCCAAGTGGCCATGTGGGAGTGGACCATGCAAATTTTTGGAGCCATCCCACCAATCGCATGGCCACTTGGCCACTGAGACTTCTGGGATGTGCCAAAAAGCCCACTAAACCCTGCTCTAGCCCCCTATCCCTAACCCTAATCCTTGATTCCTTACCCATATGCCACAGTACACTGTCCTCTTAGTGGGTCAGAGAGGCACCCAGAGGTGCACCCCAATACTCACCCTAACCTCACCAGTAACTAGCCTAACCCTAGCCCTTGCGCGAACAGCGAAACGTTTCTCTCTCTCAAAAAAGAAGTCCAGTAGCCATGACTCAACTTCCAGATAAACTCACCTGGATGACTGAGAATCTTCACAGACTAAGCCAGATCTGTACTTGCATTGCACTACATGCAAGTACAGTTCCCTTCTTGGTGAGACACAGTGGGTGCAGATCTGCCAGTCCGCCACTTGTGGCTCTTGCCATGCAAACCATGCCCTCGAGTGCTGCTTGTGTCTCACCGTCACCGACTGTTGCAGGGAAGGCACCCCAAAAAGAGGGGTCTGCTGTGTCTCTGCGTGCAACTTGGTATGCATATCCATATGGCTATGCATGCCCTTTTGCAGCAGCAGGTGAGGAGAGGAGACCCCCATGCCATGAGGGGTCTCCTGGAGCCTGCTTTCCCTTCCTAGCGGGTGAGGAGAGGAGGCACCCACCCCCCAAAAAAGAGGTGCCTCCAGGAGCCCGCTTCCCCTACAGCGGGCCAGAGGAGGCACCCACCCCACAGAGGTGCCTCCAGGAGCCCGCTCCCCCCCAAAAAAACCAGTTTAACGACAGACGAAAAAACGAAAAATGAAACGACTATTTTTTGCGAAGTTTCACGAAAAACGGAAACGAGCCGACACGGGCCGCCTCCGACACACGACAACTCGAAAACGTCATTTTCCCTAGTCATGCCCATCTCTAATGAGAATATTGCTTTCAAATAAATAAATAAATGCCCAAGACACTGTTGAGGATTTCTGCTTCAGTAAGTATCACTGTTTTAATTTTGGCTATGGATTGGCATGAATTTATGTGTGACTGTTGTATTCCTCAACCTACTGTATGCCAGTCACACAAGTGGATGTATGACAAGAATACCCACAGCAACTTGTTAATTAGTGGCAATGCACTGCTACACATCACACTTACTGTAGGATTCTGCCCATTATGTATTCAACCAGATTTCACATTTATGCCTATCAGAATAAAGCTGACATTCAAATCATATGAGTTTTTTAAAATCTGAGTTATTCTAATGTTTATTTTCCTAAATCATTTTCTGAAGAAGATATTCTGAATTTATGTTGATTTATTTATTTTTATTTAAACAGACCTTTTTGAAAAAGAGGAGGCCAAACTTTTTGCTGCTCAGTCATGGGAGGAGGGGAAAACTATACTGATTTCAGACAGGAAGACAATAGCTACTAAGGAGTCAAAATGCAAAATTCATCTGGCTAAGATTGATATAGCTTGCAATAGTGCTGTTCCTGACCAAATACAGTATATTTTTAATACATAATGCAGCTGTTTTGCTATGTTTATGTACTCAAAAATACAGTATGCAGCCATGTATCAGCACCAAAACCACTGGGGAGCTTCCTCAAGCTCTTCCCTGTAAGCCCCCCAAATTTAGAGAGGTTTTGGGCTCAGGGGGCTGAGTTATTAAGCTCCAAATGGGGTGCCTCTAGAAAGAAATCTTTCTAATTGAATCAGGATCCAGAAGTGAAGCCACTGATCGCTCTACCATGGGGGAGCTATTGCAGCTTCCCAATTCAATTAAAAACTTGAAGATAAGCTCAACAGCTGATTGGCACAGCAAGGGAAAGAAAGAAAATATTAAAACATAACCTCCACAGTCCTACTTTAAAAAGAAAGGAAAACAATCGGTTTAAATCAATTTGCAGACAGCCAGCAAAGGGAACAGCTCAGTTGATCTCAGCAGATCTCAACAGCTATGGTGCGGGAAGAAAGGGGAGAAATCAATCAGGACGAATCTCTCATTTCTGTAACAAAAAATGGTATTTTGTTTCATTTCTTGAAAACACACTGTTTGCTGTTTTGTTTCATTTCATAAGATTTTGTAAGCTTACAGAATGATAAAACAGTGTTTTGTTTTTCATAGGGTGCCCATCCCTAGTTATAAGTAACATTTAAGACCCTGAACTAAGCTTGTTCAAATGCAACATTATCAGTGAATATTTATTCTGTGTAATTAATAAATGAATTATTTTGTTTGAAAATTTAAGCACTGTGTTAGACTCCATTCCTAACATATAAATATTTAAGTATTAAATGGTGGCAGGCTTTCAACTCAGGTTCACCACAGTAGCTTTGTAAGAATTATATAATTTTTGACCTTATACTTTTGGCTTCAAACATTGGTTTCTAGGAGTAGGGAGGGGGGGGTAAGTGGGTGTTAAACTACATTCTCTGATGGTATAGCAAGCAATTTCCCAAACTAGAGTTCCCTGGGGAGCTTCATCAGCAGAAACATTTTCTTCCTTTCAAAAGCGTTTATCTCTCACCTTTTTTGGATCCATCTCTCTGTATTTTATTTCTCCTGAAATAGCTCCTCTCTCCCAGCCGTCTTATTCATTTATAAATTCCATCCATCTTATTCTCATTAACTCTTCTAACCTAATAGATAAGGTTATTCCCCATACATTAACACATGGAGGAAACTGCCTTTGGTGGGATGTCAATGAGTCTGCTGACGGCTATTTATTTGTGGTAGGTAAGGTGTGAAAATCTCTCTACTTGTGATCTTGCATTATAAAGAGTTCTAAAACCCTGACAACTCGTGACATTATGATATACTTCTATTACACTGCTAAAGCAGACATGGAGAGCAGAGTTCTCTGTAAAAGTGCAAGTAAAGATTTATAGAGATGGCAAAGGAAGACGTTCACTGCTCCCTTCCTTAAATAATTATGACTTTTCACGAATCTCTTTCTAAATCAAGCAGAGAATGACATTGATCTGGATAAGAAAAAGATTCCAAATAGCATTGGCTGCACTCTGCCACACAGTGTGTTTTCAATCAAAGACGCTTCATTGAAATCTCATGGTGTAAGATATATTACTCAATCCATCTTATTCCTAAATCAAATTGTTATTGTAGCAGCTACTATGCTTACAGAATGAACTTGCTGCTTGTTCTACATTTGCTCAAATGCTCTACTGACATCTGTTAATCTGGCAAATAGTTCAGAGGTTTAATTGGGAAAGACTCATAGTGACATACTTAATTTCTTCTTCCCATACCATAGGCGGGAGTAAGGAATGAGGGAAAGCAGCAAAAAACAAAACAAGCAAAACCACTGCCAGATGGAACAATCTTGAGGAAAGCGTTGTTTCTGCACTTCTCCAACTTGTGAGAAGAAATACTGTATACCTCATATCATTAAGCAAAGATAGTTGGGTTCATAGGGGAAATGTTTAACGGGTAAATTGGTGCATATTAGGAGAAATGCATTAAAAGTGTAACCACATGTTTTGCAAAACTGTACAACAATGCAGGTAGGATTCTGATAAATGAGTCAGATCAAGACTGGGGTGATTTTCAGATCACTAAACCGGACCAAGGGGGCTATTCCTTCATTGGTGAAGCATCAGCTTCTAACAGGAGTTCTACTCTCTTCCTGTCTCCATCCATCCACTGCCACCAAAATTGTGGCTCACTTTAAACAGTTCAGTAGATTGGATGGTGTCCTTCAGCTTCCTTGAGGCCCTTCTCTAAGTTCCTTGTATTTCGACTGTCTGATTTAAATGCCTAGCCACATCGCAAATATGGCATAAGAATATATTATGCATGGATGAGAAATGCCTTTTAGACCTTGCTTGTGACCCTTGCACCTTAATGTTAGTTCTTCTGACTCATTTGCTCACAAGCATTCTGGGACCTGTAAACTGTATCAGCAGCACCGGAATCTCAATTTCTGTGCAAAGGTGTCCTTCCACTCACTTACCAGCCTGATAACTCAGTTATCTTCTCGTTCATAGGAGATTAGATTCACAGAACACTTGCCACACCGAGTCACTTATCCCCCTCTCTCTTGGGACAGCAAGTTTTACAGCTTCATGTACAACCCCTTAGATCAGTTAATGTGCACAAGGGGCAATTTAGTAGAGGCAGCTCTATGCATCATCAGTGTCACTTTTTAAGATATCTGCTCTCTGCACAAGGATGCTTAGAGGCCTTGCTCAGTGTTGCATAACACATGTGCAAGTAGCATGTCCATGCAGTCCCTTCTGTGTGCTGTGCATGCCCTTTCATATAATGGTGTGTGGACTTTTCTCTGCATGTGTTCTAGAGAGGCTGAGTTTTGCCCCCCAAATGGTAATTTTTGAAGAAATAGTTTAATCTGTGTCAGCATATCAGATAAAAATAAAACAGAGGAAAGGACAAAGCAATAGACTCAAACGTTATGGCATCTTAAAGGCTGGCTGATACATGTTAATGTGATTTTTCATGAAGTAGGTCTGAGGAAGTGGCGTTGGTCTAGGAAGGCTCACATTAAAATATAGCAGTCGGTCTTTAAGGTGTCACAATGATTCCCTCGTTTCTTCTTGCCGTTTTTGGTCCAATTTGTTCCAAATGTTATTTGCTTTGTTCTAATGTTGTTTTGGATTGGTTTAGGTAGATTCTTTAAGACCTGATAATGTAACAAGTAAAATGTTATTTTGCTATCTTTTCTACTGCATACTTCTGTTATCTTTCCTGTTTAGTAGTAGTAGTAGTAGTAGTAGTAGTAGTAGTAGTAGTAGTAGTAGTAGTAGTAGTAGTAGTAGTAGTAGTAGTAGTAGTAGTAGTAGTAGTTGGTTTGGAACAGTTCCAGCCTTCCAATATAGCCTTCTCTCACAATAACCCACACCATGCAGATGGAGACCTAACTTTCTGGGAGGCTTTAAAAAAATAAGGGAAAGAATATATTCAAATTCTAGAAATATACTAAAGCAAAATGAGTAAGCTTATATATTTATGGCTCCCCTGCAGCTTATTTCATCTCAGTCTTTTAATAACAAGCAATATTTTACAACTGTATCCAGAACTTTTGAGTGTGCAGACAACTTTCTTTTGAATACAAAAGAAAAAGGTCATTTATGAAATCATGGTGTTCTGAGCTATTCAGGTTGTTCATAAGAAAATTGAAATTCAGCTAGGAGGCAAAAGTGTAGCTTTTTCAAGTGTGCTACCATGAAACTATGTAACTGAACCTCAATAGCATTTAATTAAAAGCACAAGGGGAGCAGGTAAATCTGAGTGAGCAAGTAGCAAAAAAAAAAAAAAAACTTTTAAAGAATTTTTTCTCAGTTCATGGCCCAACTACAACTCCCAGGTGTTTTTCCTAGTGTGACAAAGGTTGAAAGCATATTAGGCTTTAAGAAGTATGATAACTACGGTATCAATTTAAACCCTATAATGTCACAAGTGATGAGACAATCCACCAACACTTCTTTGGTGGCAGCTTCATTTGTTAAATTTACATCACCTTTGCTTTTTTTCCATTTAAAAAAGCACAGTGCAACTTATAACTGAAGAGAACAATATGGAAAACACAACAGGTTGGATTCAAACTTTGTAATGCTTAGAAAAGACCCACTGAAACTAATGGGAGAAATTAATTGGCCTATTGAATTCTAGTTTCCAACTAAGGTGGCTTCTTTCAGGAGGGCTAGTCAGAGGATGAATCTTTTTGATGTGTCCCCTTTGTGAAAGGTTGCTCAATCAATGTCAGATAAAAAACCACAACAAGGGGAATCAGGAATCTTGAAGTTATTCATCTGCAGCACCTGGACAGCAGCAGATTTGGCAGATACACAGGTCACCTTGTAACAGCAGCTGTTGCATAGCTTTATTACTGACAATGAAGATATTAACATGTTAAAGCATTTTCTATGCTTTGGTTGCATCATCAATACAAATAGAATCTGTGGTCAAGAAATGAGAAGACCACAATTTAGAAGAGCAGTTATGAAGAAACTAGAAAAAGATTCTTAAGAGTAAGGATGTATTACTGGAGACCCAGAACAAGATATCCCTATTCTTGTATTCCTATTTATGGGTGTTATAACTGGACAATGTTGAAAGCTGAAAGGAAAAAATAATGTCATTGGAAGTGCAGTGTTAGTGGGGAAAGCTTTATAGATACCACAGTAGGACCCTGGTATCCACTGGGGATTGGTTCCCCGCCTTCCTGTGGATAATGAAAACCATGGATAAGAGAGAACACCTGCCCACCCACCTCCAAACTGCTGTTTCCTTACAGTAGCTTGCTTTATGACTGCTGTTTTGAGACAGTAGCTTGCTTCAGGGCTGCTGTTTGTGACAGTAGCTTGCTTTACAGATGCTGTTTGTGAAAATAGCTTGCTTTCTGGCTGCTGAATAATTTAATTTTTTTCCTCTGCCAACCGTGGATAACTGAATCAGTGGATAATGAGCCAGTGGATACGAGAGTCCTACTGTATAGGCTCCCAGAAAGATGAATCAGTGGATCCTAGGGCCAAACCAAGCCTAAACTTACTCTTGAAGCAAACATGACTCAACTGAGGTTTTGTTCTTTCTGCACATTATGGAAAAGGAAGACTCACTAGAAAAGGCACTAGTAGTGCCCAGAAAAGTTGAAAGTAATAGGAAAAACTGAATACCAAATACAAGATGGATTCACTTAACAGATGGAGCGAAAGCCTTGACTTTCTCATATGTGAGTGCAGCTGTTTAAGGACAGAACTTTATGGAGGTCATTGATTCAAACAACTGCCATGAGTTGCACATTTCAACAACAAATGCTACGGGGACTGATCCTTGCTATCAGCATATTTTTCTCTCCAGGAATCAGTTTTCTTCAGAGCTGCTAGCTTCAGCCATCAAATTATATCCTGTTGACTTTATGATGAACATTTATAAATCAAAGCGATCTGCAATGCAAGATAAAGAGCTGAATCCCAGTATGAACTAAGCATAATGTTTAATTGGACCTTCAGAAATAACAGAAATGGTAAATTTTACAAGTGCATTTTTTCTAAATTTTTCATAGTTCATGTTTAACAATAAGATATAGATCAGCAATTTTTTTAAAAAAATCTCAGTTCAGATTTTTCCCTCACTAGTCAACCCATACACTTTCAAAAATGGTAAGTATTGCCCTCTTTTAACAAGTCTGATATCAAAAGTTATCTGAACTAAAGTTGCTGCATAGAAGTGGGTGAGGAAGTTCTCTTACAGAAAGTTTGTAGAGCACATAATTGTTTCATATGCCATGGAGAAAAATCATGCAATTTAAAATGTTATGCATTTGAGGCCATGCATTTGATTGTAAAATGCAGTACCTCCAAGAATTCAGGTTGCAAAATGCTCTGATCAAGCATCAATCAAGCAAAAATAATTTCTATATCCATAAAGACTAGTCCTAGTTCAAAACATTTTGCAACCTGAAATCAAGCCCAGATTATGATCTTCCCATGTCCACTAGCTGATTCAGAAGTCTTTGTTCATCATGGAGGCCTCAGTTCTTGCCTTACTCACCCCATGGTATCATATGAAGCAGGCCTCTCGTATGGTAGAGCCAGCTTCAACAGAGGCCATAATCTTAGATTTCCATTCTTCAAAAACAGCAAGTTATAAATTGTTATTATAATTCTCATAAAATCCTCCTTTTCACACTCTGCTAAAACCAGACGAAGCTTGTTTGAAGGAGAATGACCTTCAAGTTGCACAACCTTTAGATACTATTTGATTCAGTAAAGTCTGCCTTTAATAGTGCCTTAATATTTGCCACTGTTTGATTGTTAGACTTAAAGTAATATATTCATTGTTTCCAATACAGGTTATACTTGCAATATGTGGTGCATTAACCATTTTAAAATAAAGTAATATTGGAGATGGCGTATGCTATGCCGTTTGTATGAAGGAATTTGAAATCCTTGGTTCTCAGTAGGTCAATACCATCTATTTGGATTGTACCACATTCATTTGGGTTGGTCATCAGATACTCCATCTTCCTCACATTTGGGCACAGGTCAAACATTGCCATATGGTCACTCCATGCTTGGGCTTGGCACTCAAGATCTGGCTTACCCTCCGATGTAATCTTGATGTCATCAGCATAAAGGAGTGTTGAGGGCACTGGGTTCTGCAGATCAAGAGTGACTGTGTCCATAACTAGAATGAAAAGAAGTTGAGAGAGGTCCTTGGTGGACCTCAATAGTGTTATAAAAATCCTTCAGTGTCTCAGCAGCGGCCTTCACATGGTGAGAAATTATTGCTTACCGTTATTTGTGGTTTTATTTTTTTAAGGTATAAGTTTTGTAAGTATTATATTATTATATGTTGGTGTTATAAACCGCCCAGAGTGACCTCAATGTAAGATGGACAATGTTGAAATCCGATAAATAAATAAATCATAGAGCAGTTGGACCCAACTAACAAGTTCCTCCATGACATCATAGTATGTACCAGACGACATCATGAGTGACTTGGTTGAACACTTTCTCAAGGTCAAAGAATGCTACATGCACTGGTTTCCATTTCTCCCAGGCAGGCAGGATTGCATCAATATTTCCACTGTTCTTGATGGAGCCAACTTGGGTTGACACTTAGTTTGACTATGGTATGGATTCGTATGTTGAAGACTCACTCGAAGATTTTAAGAGTATGTGAATGTAATCTAATCATTCTGTGATTGGTGAGGGTTCCCTTTCTCTTTTCAATTTGGCACTGCCATGCTATGTTGCTAGTCATTGGGTATCTTCTTCTCCAGCACAGTTTTGTTAAAGAGCTCCATCAGCCACAGTCACAGGGGTTTCAGTTTTGTGACTTCCACAATTCTATGGAACTTCTCCTCCCCCCCCCCATAATTTCTGATTGCACAATGGAATATATTTTATCAAAATTATATATATTGAATCAGTAGATATGCGTGAATATACGTGTGTGTTCAAAACCCGCTGAATG
>JAHTLZ010000122.1:1019765-1033161 GCA_023846285.1 Phrynocephalus versicolor
CGGAGCGAGCTCCCGCTGATAACCCCAGCTCCTGCCAACGTAGCAGTTCGAAAGCATGTAAATGCAAGTAGATAAATAGGTACCGCCGTAAAAAGCGGGAAGGTAATCGGACACGACTAGCATGCATATGTGGTGGGAACCTTTACCTTTTTACAGCAGAGGTCAAGAGGTGAAGCTTGATATAACCTAGTGCAATGATGGCGAACCTTTTAGAAACCGAGTGCCCAAACTGTGATTCCACAACCACTAATTTCCTGAAAAGTGCTAATACAGCAATTAAACCTAAATACAGGTGGCTGTGAAGGGGCAATGTCGGGTGCCCACTGAAAAGGCTCCGAGTGCCACCTTTGGCACCAGGTAGAGAAGCCTGATTAAGCATTAAGCAGAACTTTGTGCAAATCTGTACTTCTTAGCTGCTCAGGTACTGCAAGTAATTAAATATGTTCTGCCACCAAGCTTTGTGAACCACACATGACCCCAGACCCCCTCCAACTACCCGAAAGAGGAAAGAAATAAAGGAAATAATCATGACTAGCAGAAAAGCTTAACAAAAGCAAAAACACTTGCAACTGTCTTTTAAAAGACTTTCCTCTGTTATTTCTGATTGGGGCTATAATTTGGTCATGTTATGTTTGAAAAATTCAGAAAAATGAATTTTAAACAGCAGAACATTACAAGAGGTAAGGAGCTGTTACACTATTTCTACTAATTGAATAATGTCCTTTTTGCATTCAAGTCTGATTGCTCTCTTCTAATCAGTTGCCATAATCTGTAATCCTTGGTTTTCTGCAAATCAAGTTCCATTAATCTGCTAATGTAGAGTTTATTCATTCTGCTATTCAATGTCTATAATGCTCTCCAAGATATAATTCTGACCTATTTGCTCAAGTTGAGCAAGTGATTGCTTTATCTAATTAACTGGGACAAACTTTTCAACACAGAGAAAGAGTAGAAACTGACACTAATTGGACACCATGCTGATGATTCTCCACCCCCAGCACCAGACACAATCTCTAAACAGTGTTTGTATTTGGCTTCCTCTGTGCCATTTTCATTTGCAAAAATTGACTTGAGGGCACTTATTGTGTTTAAAGTGTGCTCCTGACTCAATAGGGGCTGTGCCAATTCCTATGCTGTCCAAACTCTCCTGCCCAAATGATGGGACATAAGCAAAGACAGTATGAATGGCAGACAGCAAACCAGGAACTGTTGGAATCTTATTACTTAATGTCCTTGATCCCTCTGTAGCTGAAGCCAGATACCAAGTTTTCTATCTTTTATTTAGTGCCACGGTATTAAGTTGCAAAAATAGAGAAATAATCTAAAATTAGCCATGGGCACAATTTTGGAGGCGAGTGGTCAACAGGATCAAGACAATTATTTTGCTTCTGCTGTATCCCACTTCAGTAAGGCTCTTACTTACCAGTTGATTCCATTTGGAACCCTGCTTGGTACATTGCAAAACATCATCCTTTGGCTTGGATTAATTAAAAACTATTCATTTTGACAGTTGCATGCTTGAAAAAGCCTAGCCTATATTTAAATCCGGTTGAATATGTTTGAAATAGTTTTTTTTAAAGGTGACTACATGACAGACATGGAAATGCTTTTTTTGCCTGAAAAGTATGGTTTTGGTTGGAAAGCAATGTATTTAACTCAGCTGTGAAAGGGTCATTCATTTTAAGTTGTGTGCGAAATCAATTATTTTATTATATTTTTAGCATATGTCAATCCCTCTATCAATGTAAATTGTATCTATGAGGTTTGTTACTCATTGGCATGCATTCCATTCACCCTTTTCTTCTCCACTCTTTTCTTTGCAACCCTAAAAGTGATCTAAATGAAATGCCTCTGGTCAGTTCCAGCCCCAGCTCCCTGTCTCGACCCCCCCATCTGTCATTCTAGACTAGTGGTATGCCAGATTACAAGAAATAAAGACAAATTAAAAATATATATATTTAAAATAACACCACTAGCATCTTTCAGAGGCAGATGTTATGAGGGGAGGCAGGTGTATTTATTATTTATTATTTATTTGTTTCATTTTTATACTGCTCCATCTTCCATCAGGAACTCTGGGCGGTTTACAAGATAAAAAACATCAAGTTAAAAATAACAGCATGAGCAAAAAAGAGGGGGAATACCCTCAGCAAGATGTAGCAAGGACGTATGGGGAAGAAAGAAAGAAAAAGCAGAAATGAATAAATTAAATTAAAGGTTGCCATATGCCGCCTTAAAAAGCAGAGTTTTCAGAGCCTTTTTGAAGGCAGGCAGGGACTGTGCAAGGCGCAGCTCACTTGATAGATGATTCTACAACGAGGGGCCCACAACAGACAAGGCGTAGCTGCACGTAGCAGACCTCCGTGCCTCCCTAGGTGTGGCCACCCTAAGTGAGCACGCCTGCGACATTCGAGTGGGCCTGGCCTCAGTTGACCTCTGGGAGATACGTTCCGACAGGTATTCAGGACCCAAGCCATGGAGGGTTTTGAAAACCAAAACCAGGACCTTGAACCTTATCTGGAGAGCCACAGGCAGCCAATGCAGACGCGCCAGAACTGGGGGTGATGTGGTCGTATCTGCGAGCACCTACCACCAGTCTGGCCACCACATTCTGCACCCATTGGAGTCTCTGTACAAGGGTCAAGGGCAACCCCATGTAGAGTGTGTTGCAGTAATCGATCCTCGAGATCACGAAGGCCTGCACAACTGTCCTCAGGGAGGACTCATCGAGGTTTGAGCGGATCTGGGTGATCCTGCGGAGATGGAAAAAAACAGCCCTGGAGATGGATAACGCCTAAAAAAAGCAATAATTCTAAAGCCCCTGTAGCCCCTTCAACCAATATACAACACAGTTTAAAAATGGATTAATTTTTCCCCAGGTGGACACACATACTAATCCTAAAACTCACATGACTAATTCTGTCGCTTGTTTATTTCAATAATGTAACCACTCCGTCTGGCTCAGAAATATAAAACAGATTTGGACACTAATTTTATAATTTCCTATTGACAATGGAAATATTGATGCCTATATTTATATTCCTCTCACCTTTTTTTCAGAATTGGATACAGCTTTTAGCCATGTATAAAGGCTGCATCCAATGTTTTCCCCCACAGCAATTTATATGAAAATGCTGCTCATGAGTTTTTCTCCCGGGGGGGGGGGGAGCTGTGATGTTTGGAAAGATACATCTGGGGATTAGTGAGCTGAAACGCTGAAAACTGGTTCAAAACTTTTTAAAATAATGAAACCTCCATCCAATCCTATCCTTATAATTCTGCCAAACTGGTATTCTCTGCCTATAGCCCCACATATCAGTCTCAACATGGGAGAATTACTCTGCTTATTTTTTTTTCTTTATCCACTGTCTCTCCTTCTACTTGCCAAAGCTAAGGGCAGCTGGGATTTTGAGGGTATTGACATCAGACGCCCTCCTGAAAAATAGAGTAATTGAAGAGTCTAGTTTTATCTGTCACTTAGAGGGTGTATTTGGTTGCACGAGATATGGGAAGGAAACAGAAGGAATGCTGCTATTTTAGCTGTAATGGACTAGAACAGCATGTCGGTGGATGTGGAATGAGCTAACAGAAGATAAGAGAGAAGAGATGCTGTGCAATTGTGCTTTGTTTTGGTTTCTCATTCAACCAGCAGATTCTTAACTGCTATAGTAGAATCTCACTGAGTATAAAGTGCTTCCGCTTAAAACCAGGTCGGTGACTGGGCAGATAAGGTATGACTCAGAATGAACAAGTTGGTCTTGCATACTGATCAGGCCAAAATAGGGATGGAGTGGGTCACCTTCTCTCAAATATGCCTACCATGTTTCCACATGTCAGTGGGCCAGAAGGTGGAGTTTCAAGTATCTATTCTGAGGGTATTTGTACATGACCCCTAAAGTCCGCTGCAAATGGCTCCCAGCTCCGGAGCTTTAAATTGTTTCCCCACCAGCTCTAGAGTTTACAGAAAATTAAGTGCGGCCACGCCCACCTAAGCCCGTCCCAGTGCACTTTTCAGGTACCTGCTCTTGGAGGATGAAAAATCCCAGATCCACTTGTAAAGGAGTGAGTGCCCGGCTCTCCTCCCTTCTGTTTGTTGTTGTTGTTTTTGCCTCCCGCCCCTTTAAGAGAAGGAAGGATGACGAGGGGGCTTCTGGACGCTTGGACCGGCAAACGGAGGTAAGCCTGCATTCTTTTGTCCCCTTTTTTCTCCCTCCCCTCACACAGACAGGATCAAGGAAGTGCGGAGGGGTGGGGACGCAGGAAGAGGAATGAACCCCCAAGATCTCTGGTCCGAATTTAGGGGTCGTGTGAAAAGAGCATCTGTCGCTCTATTCCTATTGGAAGTACTGAGACATTACTCCATAGTCTTTATACCTAATGTTAATTAATTTGAATTGGAATTCTGTCTTCTGCCTATTTTTGCAGGGTGGGTTTTCCAGAGAGTATAAGGTGGATCCCTTTGAATTTAAAGTGGGTGAGGAATTGCTTGATCCCCTGGACCCTCAAGATTTAAAAGGACAGACCTCCAGATGAAGGCATTTTGGTGACCTAGACAGGACCATCAAGGAGCCCAGGAACCTGAACACCCACCCCACCCCAATCAGACTGGACTCACTGTCAGCTCTCACAACTATTGCAAGTTGGGAGCATGAGCTCTTCGCTTTATGAGGAAAAAACAGATTGTCTTCTAGAGACAACATCTAGATGCCTACAGCTGAGCTCAAGGAAGGACTCTAGCAGATCAGCTCCATGTAACTCAGCTTGGAGTGGTATTTCTGCTGAGTACAGTGTCTCTTCTACAGTATTTCCAGCTGTCCTATTTTGCCTGCTGCCCATCTTGACCCTTGCTGCTGGCTCTCTCATTGTACATAGCTCTGATCCCTGGCATTCCTTGACTCTGTTTTAAAAAGCAAGCCACTTCCATAGCCTTGTATCTCCGCTGACAGATGACCACAGTGAGGAACAAAAAGCAAAAAGCAAAGTGTTCTGCTTATATACCGCCCCATACCACTTTAAGTAGTCTCTGGGCGGTTTACAAATTTAATTACAGTGTGCAGGCTAGACACTGCCCCCCCCCAGCAAGCTGGGTACTCATTTTACCCACCTCGGAAGGATGGAAGGCTGAGTGAACCTTGAGCCTGCTACCTGGGATTGAACCCCAGGTCGTGAGCACAGTTTTACCTGCAGTACAGGCATTTAGCCACTGTGCCACGAGGCTCCTAACAGGAGGCTGCCCAACGATTTCGTGCCTGAGCTGCTGGGAGTGTTAGTATTGCCTCCCAAAGGGTTGTTGTGTTGAGGGAGTTTCACACATACATGCTAGTCCTCCTTTGTTTGGACTAGTTCAAAATGTCATAGTTTCAAAGCCAACCTCTGGAATGGTCTCAGCTAACACGTGGCTTCCTAAAAATAATGCATGGTACAATGATGAACCTGTTTTTGTTGGCCAAGATTAAGGTGGTCTGTGACTAAGTGGTCCTTCAACAAAAAATTTTGTTATCCAATGGCATGAGCAGATCCCTACCTAATCGAGCTCAGATTGTCTGGAACTAACTTTTGTGTAAATGAGAGATGTCTTAAAATAATCTTCCCACAGCGATTAACAGATTCAGAAGGATTCCTGAATAATGGTGGGGTGGGGGATTCCAGCTGCAAGAGCTGGTGATCTTACTGTTGCCTCGGTGGATCTGGGGAACAGAGAAATTGCTAAAAGCATTGGACATAATACCTTCTACTCAGGTACTAAGCACAGGATCCTTGTTTTTGTTTTTGGGAAGCCTAAATAAATGAAGCAGATGTGTAGATAAGCAAAGCTGACTTTCCAATCTTTGGGTCCCAAATGTTCCCAGAAGCCCTGAGCATTGGTTAGTGCTTGTGGGAATTGTAATGACAGAATACATGAAGCCCTAGTTTGAGAGCCAATGCTCTAGAATGGTGGAGAAAGATTTGGGGAAAAGACAGATTAGAGCCTATTTCAGGGTCTACTCCAAGAGCATGTGAAGAGTGAATAATAAATTATTTGTCTCCTCTGAATCAGCATAATAGTATCCAGTGGGTTTCTTCTCTATGTTAAAGCGGTATTATATTCTAAAGCCTAGAGCAGTGAGAAGGCATCCTTGGCAACACACAGTGATGCATTTGTGAAATACTCTGCTGGCAGACATTGTCTGTATCTGCTCCAACCTGGAGTCCACATTGGCAGTGGACTCTGGTGAGATAACTGAGGCAAAACCTTGTCCAATGTTCATGAGTGAACATTTATTTTCTTCAACCAAGAACTGCTTGGGCGAATCTACTATGGGACAGAAAGTGCTCTTATTATAGCAATACAAACCCTTAGTTTAAACAAAGCGGCAATAAGATCATCAAGAAAACTGTCAGCACTAATTGAAAATGTATTGGAAGTGTGCTTAACATAAATGAGTGGGGAAAACAGACTTTAAAACGTTGGGAAGTCAGATGCCCACCACCAGTATTCCAGTGGATAGGAGACCTTAAAACATTTATCAACCCATGACATTACAGATGACAACTATGCATGGATACAGTTTTTCTGATATTTGAAAGTTTTTCATGAAAGTCTATGTGTAGGCACTCTTCTGTGTTTTTTCTTTGTTATAATTTTGCATTTAGACATATTATTTTTTTAAAAGTTTAAAATAATACCGTTGCTAGTGAGTTATTCTTTCTTTTATTTTAGATAGTGGTCTCTTCCTGCCTTGGTGGAGATTGCTTGGAAGGCCCATGGCCACTGAAATCACTGTTGTTATTAATTTTACAATGCTTGGCCACAGCACAGAACATAGCCAAGATAAAACTTTCCACTTCTTTTCTTGGCAACCCAAGAAGAGGCTGCCTTAACTTGGGCAGCTCAGGACATCATGGCACCATGACAACCATGGGGCTGTCTCAACATATCATCAGCCCAACACAAGAGAAAGGCCATACTCTGGACTTGATCTCCTCAATGTAACTGGAGGGGAGGGTGGTGGTTCGGATGTGGAGGGGTTGCCTTTGACCCCATTGTTATGGTCAGATCACTTCCCAGTCAAGTTTAGGCTATTAGCTACTTTGGCCCCCTTCAAGGGTGGGGGATCCATTAAGATGATCCGCCCTCGGAGACTAATGGATTCCGATAGTTTCATGAAAGCTCTGGGGGATTATCCATCTGATATGGTCGGCGCTCCTGTCGAAAGTCAAGTTGCCCTATGGAATAGAGAGATGACCCGGACTGTTGGCATGATTGCACCAAAGCGCCCCTACATGCAGAGCCTGAATGCCTCCTTGGTATACATCTGAGCTGCAGGCGATGAAGCAAGAGGGGAGATGGCTGGAGAACAGGTGGAGAAAATATCACTGTGAGTCTGATGGAACACAGCTTAGAGGCCACTATCGGGCCTATTCTGTGGAGATATGGTTGGTGAAAAGGCAATACTTCACAACCGTATTGCTTCCTCAGAGTGCTGTCAAGCAGAGCTGTTTTGGGTGGTCTGGGATCTTCTTCAATCTGGAGATACAGTGGAGGTCCTGCAATGTGCTCTATGTGGGGCAGACTTTGAAGACAGTTTGGCAACTGCAACTATTTCAGAATCGTGCAGCCTAGCTGGTGAGTGGTGGGGCTGCCAGAGCTCACATCACACCGATTCTGCATAACCTGCATTGGTTACCAGTTGTTGCCTGGCATATAAAGCCCTAAACAGCTTAGGACCTAGCTACCTGAAGGACCACCTCCTTCCATGTGAACCTACCCGGCAATTAAGATTTAGCCAGAGAGCCCTTCTGAAAGAGCCATCCCTCAAGGAGGTGAAAGGGATGGCTTGTATGTCTAGGGCCTTTTTGGCCGCTACCCCCAGATTATGGAATGCCTTCCCAACTGAGATCTGCCTGGTGCCAACACTGATGACATTTCAACACCAGGTAAAAACCTTCCTGTTTCTGAAGTTTTTTATCTGACATAACACATATTGTGGGTCCTGATAGCAATTTTAGTGTTTTGTATTTAAATGTTTTATTGTTTTTAATTGTCCATTGCCATTTTAATGTTTTAACTGTTTAACTGTTCAGTTGTACCCAGAGACCTTTGGGTAGTGGGCGGCATATAGGTTGTATAAATAAATAAATAAATAAATAAATAAATAAATAGGATCATACTGAACCCAAACCAATCATGCTCATTCCCTATGAATAGTGACACATTTTGTTCCCTCGTTTAATGACAACAAATATCACCTTCTTCAGTTCTTCATTTTCATTACGATGAAACCAAAAGCCCATTGAGACATAAATGCTTATACTCATGTGCATACTGTACAGGTAAGTGGCGATCTAATTCTTTATAACTGAATATTTTACTGTTGTAGCCTTTTATGCCTAATACTCATTTCCATTGTGATGTATTACTGTGGAAGATTACTTGTCAAGCTGACAAGTTTACAGTTTTGTTATTTCCCAGATCAATAAAGTTTTAAAATGATTTATTGTGTGACTGCCTTGCTATGTTCAAGGGGAAATCATGGGATTGACCTTACCCACTTTCCTTTTCTGTAACGTTAAATTTTCTCTAATAAAGTATGTTCTCATGGTGGCATACCCAATGTGTTTATCCATATAATGTTGTGATAATAATACAAGTATTTTCCAGCAGTCCAATAGGCAATCATAAACTGTGGGAAGAACAACAAGCCTGACTTACAAAATTAGCAGAACGTGTGTGGTTTGCAGACTGCAGATGGTAGCCAGATTCATGCTACATTTTGACATCTCCCAAATAAAAATGAAGCCCAGTCTTGCATCATTCTAATTGAGTTCAGAGAAGAGGGGAAGGCAGATTGAAGCCCTGCAGTTATTAGAGTGGGAGAAGAGACAGTCAGGGGCTTATTCATAAATTCCATTCCAGGGTCGATGCTGTAAAGCAGTAAAGAATTGGGTGATAATAAAGCTCGTCAAGGTCATGAAAAAAAGGAGGAAGTCAGCCACCAGTGGCTCCTGAATTGAGAAGCTAGGCAGTCAAGGGGAGTAGAATAAGCTTAGGAATTAGAAGATATGACATGGATGAGAACGATCTTGTGGAACTAGGGGTAATGGAAGAGAGTAAATGGGCAGAAAGGTCAACTACATGTAGCCAGGCCGACAGCAGAAGTGAAAAGTGTTATTGCAGTTGTTTGGAGCTGTCAGGTTGCCTCTCAGTCATGGAGATCTGCAAATGGAAGACTTCCATGAGCAACACTGAAAAATGTGGTATAATAGGCATGCAAGTATATTGTTACCACGTTGAAAAGAATGGTGGACTGTGTCAAATGTACAATGGACCTTCCGGCTCTGCACACTGCTGTGGGTTTTGTTTGCATGGCACCAGACATATTCCAAAGCAAAACTGGCCTGAGCAATAATACTTGTGCTTGTAGACAGAGCCTTTGGTGTGCCAAACACAAAATGCAGAATGGTAGAGAAGTGTGGTCCCCAACTCTGGAAGATTTTTTTTAACCCAGCGTGTTGTTAGTCTGTGGAACTCCCTGCCACAGGATGTGATGATGGCATCTGGCCTGGATGCCTTCAAAGGGAGATTGGACAGATTCCTGGAGGAAAAGTCCACCACAGGTTACAAACCATGATGGAGATCTATCATCTCCACTCCAGGCTTAAAACCAGGGTACTTCAAGGGCCAAATACAGGGGAATAGTATCGGGAGACAGATACCTAGTTTCATGCGCTCCCAGGTGCATTTGGCAGGGCCACTGTGAGATACAGGAAGCTGGACTAGATGGGCCTTTGGTCTGATCCAGCATGGCTCTTCTTATGGTCTTATGCAAGATTCAGGTGTTCTTGAACAGCAACTCCCAGAAGCCTTCACCACCAGCTGTGTGCCAGCAAGGGTTCCGGGAACTGCACTCCAAGAACACCTGGATCATCCACCTTTTGTAGAGAATTCCTAACAAAACAGATAAATTAAGACAGATGTGGGAGGGTAACTTTTTTAAAAAGGGGATCAGAGGGAGTATTGGGGTTTTTTTTAAATGCTGGCATCCCCATCCCCAGAGACAAGAAAGGCTCCACCAGATGGGAGCTACTCACTGCCTTGTTTTGCGATCCGCCTAACTGCTCCCCTATAAGGATAGTATGTCTGCAGATTTGGAGGTGGGGTGGGTGTGATCGCGAACTAGTATGATGCAGTTCCTTCAAGTGCCAAATTCGGGGTGGGGGTGGGGAGTCCCTGTTTTAGTGTTGTCTCCTTCCACCCCAGCTTAATTCCAGGAGACGGGTGTAGATTTTTTCCCACAGGCAGGACGCGTCCCCGCACCAAAATAATAATAATGATAATAGTAAGGGTCCAGGGCCACCTGCACCGGTCCCGGGCTTTCGCGCGCTCTTTTCCAAGCGCAAGCGGTTGCCCTTTTGGCTGGCGCGGGGAGCCAACCTGCTGAGTCAGGACATCCCAGCCTCGCGAAACTCCTCCGAACACACCGGTCGTGGCGGCAGCGGCGGCGGGGGGTGGGGAGGCAGTGGGGGGGGCGAGACGAGCTCCCCCGCCCCTCCCCTCCCGAATCTGCGGTCTGTGGGAGGGGTCGGACTCTGTTCTAATTTGCCTCCTCCCTCTCCTCTCCCCGGAGCGGAGCAGCCCGAGGTTGCTCAATCCAATAGGGCGGCAACGGCGGCGGCGGCGGCAGGGTTGAGGATGCTCGTGCCTCCTTCGCGGCGAAGATTCGGCGGGCGGGCGGCCCCTGAGTGAGCCCCCCCCCCCGTCCATCAGGCAGGGACCGGGGCCAGGGGATATTAGCAGCCCGACGGGCAACCCCGGCGGACTCTTGTCCCTGCCGCTGCCTCTTCCAGTCGCACGTTCTTTCGAAGCACCTGCGCGGCCGCGCTCGGCGCTTTCCAGTTTCGCCGCCGCCACCGCTGGCCCAAGCCCCGGGAGGGGGTGGTGGTGCTGGTGTGTGTGGGGGGGTGGGGTTCAGCCTGAGCTGACGGGAGCCGCCACCGCCAAGAGAGGGCGGGCCGGGCGAGAGAGCCGGGCTTGTGGGCGCTTCCGAGCGGGCGGGGAGGCGCGCCGGCTGCCGCTGGCCGTCCGCAAGGGACACACCGGCGGCGGCGGCGGCGGCCACACGACCACAGGCAGCGGGAGGCAGAAGACTGCGAGCCAACAGCGCTACGGGAAGAAGCGAGGCGGCGGCGGCGGCGGTTCCTCTGCCTGCGATGTCGTCGGCCGCTGTACGGAAAAGGCGGGCGGGCGAGTGGCGGGCCTAAGGGCTCGGGAGAGTTGGGACGCGGCGTGCGAAACTGCCGCGAAGAATGCGCGTCAAGCCTTTCTCCTCCTCCTTCTCCTCCTCGCCTGCCACACTGCGCGGGTCTCGCCAGCCGAGCGGGCGGGAAGCGACGCGACGCGGTCTGCTCCTGCCGTTGCCGCTGTGCCTGCGCCTCGGGAGCGAGCCCTGCCGCTGCTTCTGCCGCCGCCGCTGCCGCCCCTCCTGCTGCTGCTCCTGCTGCTGCTTCACCTGGCGTCGCCCGCTCTGGGATGTGCCGCGGACGCCTCCCTCGGAACTCCCGCCACTTCTCCCGCGCGCGCCCCGAGGCTCGGGCTGAGGGTCTCTCCGCCGGCGCCCAGCGTCCCGCTTCGGCTGGAGGAGAGAGGCAGCGCGAGCGAGCGAGATAAACAACCCCCCCTCAGCGAGACCTCCTCCTGGCGAAGGAAGGCTAGCCCGGCCAACGCCAAGCGGTGCCGTTCGCCCCGAGAGGGCAACAGTCCTGAGGAGGAGGAGGAGGACGTGGAAGCCGAGCAAGCGGGGGAAGAGGCCGGCGAGCGAGGGCAACCCTCTCGACCCGCCCCGCTCCCCTCGGCGGTCAGGAAGACGGTCAGCTGCCGGGCCGTTTTCTTCCCTCCGTGAGTGTCGAGGCACTCGGTAGGTAAGGGGTTCGGGGCTGGTGGCGACGCCTTGGGGGTAGCTCGGCTATTTCGTTTGGGGGGGCGCACACTTTGGGGGTGTGCGCGTGCGCGTGGGATGGTCTCCCGGCGGGTGTGTGTGGCTCTCCAAGAGGCGCCTGCTCGGTCTCCGGGGTAGTTTGGAAGGCGCTCACTCTTGCAGCAGCAACAGCAGGGGCGCCCGCTTCGGCCGAGGCTGCGCGGTCCCACCCCGTGCCGGGCACACGCGGACTGCCCTGGAAGGAAGTCCCATCCTGGGGCCGCCGGCGCTACTCTCTCGGCCCTTCTCGATGATGGAGCTGATCATGGTGCTGCTGCTCAGCCGCCGAGGGGGTGTGTTGGCCGGTCCGTCGGCGGGCGGGCTCGGCACCGCGTCGGGGCGATCGGGGTCACTAATCGGCAGCAGCGGCTCTCTTGGTTTGCTTGGGCACTCCGTCGGGTTAGGGCTTGGCCCCGCTGGCACCGCAGACGCGAGAGAAACAGAGAAGCCGCTGCTGTGAAGGGCAGCCTCTTGCTAGCTGGGGAGGGCGAGTATTTTTATTATTTATATATTTTGTTCGTGGGGGATTGCAACCTACTAAGGGGCCACGTTGAGGGAAGCAGGTGTTGTCACTTGGGTGGTCCTCATGGGAGCACCTTCTATTCTTAGAGCCTCCTCTCCTTGGGGCGCATCTCTCACGCGTCGGAGGTCGGTCTGCTGCTCAGTTTCCTTTCCCCTTCCTCCTGTTTCCTCTCCTCTCGTCGCGTGTTTAATAGCAGGCTGTAACGGTGAAATATGGATCCCTGAAGGGGAACATTGATATTTGCAAAATGTTTTATATTAAATTAGTGCCTGGCTTCATTTAACCATTAAAAACAACAACAACCACGTCCTTAGAATAGTTCTGCTTGACAAATGTCAGAGACACTGGGGTGAGTGGGGGAATTTTTGGCGACAGCTCTCTTTATTTTAACTGGCTTGGCACGATGGTGTGAAAGGTATAACGCCGGTCACTGCTGGAGACTTTTTTAAAAATGGATTTCATTAAACAATTTCAGCTTTGCCCTTCTTATTTTTAGAAGCAAATGCTCTGATAACAATTTCCTTTTGAGTTTCACCTCAAATTCTTGGTTTTTGTATGCTTGCTGTCCTGGAAATGAACAAGTTAAACTTACAAGAATTTCAGTGGGTAAAAGAATGAAGAGCCTTGTAGAAATACTTTCTAAGAAGAAAAGGATAAGGAAACCTGGGAAGTGTTTTGATACAAAAAAAAATCGATGCAGAAAAAAAAGAAAAGCACAGCTTAGACCTGGAGTGACCAGAAACCACTTTCTTAGATGCAGTCCTGCTGACCTCTGTGAGACTATTCAGAACCAAGCAGCCAGTTGACTGGAGAAGATTTATTTTGTATCACTTCTGCAGACATCCTTCCTTATGTACTAAAGAAGAGGGGGACTGCAATTGATTTCATTTACACACACACACACACACACACACACACA
>JAHTLZ010000122.1:1033171-1063171 GCA_023846285.1 Phrynocephalus versicolor
ATATATAAGTCATGCACATGTATCTTTAGATTGGATCAGACTGAGTACATGAAATTGTTCATAAGTGGATGCCTGGTCCAGGTACTGTACAAGCAGAAGGGAAAAGCAATATCATTGATCATTTTGATCAGCATATCAGCCGTTAACATTCATACTGTAGCAGAGATGGCTTCTCCCATATTTCTTGACATATTTTCCCAATTTTACATCATTGGTAGGGTCCTGGTGGTTTTTGTAGAGAACGGAGAGATAAATGTTAACACTTCAGGTCACCTGCCTGAAATTATGATGGAAAAGGTTAATTGAGAATATCCTTCCATTTTGAGTTCTTATGGATCTGTTTTGAACAAGCTGACTGTGTTAGTATGTTTTGTGTGTATCAGCTGTACGTGCATAAACTTTTCATTTGCTTCTGGTGAGCAGATTCCTAGTTATCTCAGATGATAAAGTATACACTTATAAAACTTTGCATTAATACTTGGTTTTACAATTAAGAAAAACTCAAATTAAATTAGAAGAGAGGTATTCATGTGGGAGGGGGAAGGTTGTATATGACATAGGGGGAAATAATTCTCCAAACTTTACACTGAAATATGTATGTCTGATTGTACCCAGAATTTTTCTTTGGAGTTGGTGCCTAAAGCCACTTCTCTAAAAGTACAGGGGACCCTTGTATAACAAACGGGTTGTATAACATAAAATTTGTACAACATAAAATATTCCGCAGATAGGGGAAATTTGCTTAACAGAATTGCCTATGGGCCAGATCCGTACAACATAAAAATGGGATTACTCCATTTTCAATGCACTCCTATGGGAAATTTGTATAAAGGAACATTTGCTTAACATAATTTCATTTGGAACAAATTAATTCCTTTATACAAGGTACCACTGTAGTTCATGTCGTAAGACAGATCCAGTTTCATAAATAAATTAATTTTGTGGAAAGAAGATGGTTCAGGGAACATCAGCATAGTGAGATCCACAGATTACTCAGTGATGTAAAATGTATCATTCTTGAGTGATGTTTGCAAAAGTATAAAGCAATTCTGATTGAAAGTATCTGGACATTCTTGTGGAGTCATTATTGCTCCACATCCTTGCCTGTACATTCTGTTGATATACAGGCAAAGTCTGCTAAACCAAGTAAAGATTGATTCTCAGGTTAGTATGTTTAGATCAGAATGGCAAGATGTGTGTGGATTTCTTAAAGGTACTTGTTGCTCTTTCATGTATTTCTTGTTAGATTACTGCTTTAACATACAATTTTAAATAGTCATTGTAGCATTATGTCTTAAACATGCTACTATATTAGCTGTACATAGTAAAGCATAGAGCATCTGGGCTTAAATATACTAACGTGGATTCAAAGAAGATCCAATGAATATACTAGGTCTTTTAAGAAAGCCACTCTCGACCATTGCGCCACCACTACTACTTGAAAAAACGATGTCCAAAACTCAAGGGACTTTAGACGGCAGCCTTAAATGAAACACCAGGCTTCTTGACGAAACAGCGCTTGTTGAAGAAAAAGCAGGGAAACCTCTATGCCTTTATGGAAGGCATAGGAAACGTTTGGATTCTGCCATCATGAGAAGTAGGGATTCCAGGACAAAAGGATTTCACGTGATTGACACAGAGCATGCTATTTATCACATTTTACATTTTGGTTTATGGAATGTGAAATTCAAAAGAGGTGTTGTATTTGAGGAGGTGTATGATATACAGAAATAACAGGACAGAATATCTCCCAAAGCATTATTTTGTACAAAAGCATTCACTTCCAAACTAATTTCCTTCATCATATTGCATATTTCTAGCATGTATGTGAGCATGAACATTATGACAGCTTTACTGCTCACTGCTACATCACTTTCTGTTTTTCTCTAGGAAAATGAAGTTCAAACATGTCACCAGTAAGCTTTTAACACCGTAATACAGTAGTTTACTATATTTGTCATATACATTTTTGAAGATTATTTGAAAGCTGCATGTTTCTGTGCTGCTAAACCACACTACAGAGTTTTCAGTTATGAGTGCCTCTTAGGAGGAGAGTCCCAAACAAGAGGGGAAAATTGAACATTTCCCAGAAATGGAAATCTTGACATGTCAGCAGCCAAGGACTGGAACTGGGAATATGCACAGATGGCTGCTTTGGATATTGGACTACAGCAACTCATGGGCTACCATTCCATTTTGTTCATTTTGCTACTTCATCATGTTTTACGCTCAGGATGTTTTATTTATTTATTTATTATTATATTTATACCCTGCTTATCTTCGATTCGGAACTCTAAGCGGCTTACACTGTGCAACAAGTGCCAATTAATACAATTCACCAATAAATAAAAAAAACAAGAAACATAAGACAACAGTTAAAACCTAGTGCATCCAGCAAACTGACAGTGCAAGACTGTCAACCCAAGCGAGACTAACTAAACAACACCCCATAATACAAAATTTTCTGGAAAATGAAAACATGAGAGATCATAATCCATCAGCAGGAGCCTTGGTGTCCAACCCAATTTTTCTCACAGATACATGAGGAGCGTCAGTTCTAATGAAACAATTGCTGTGTGTATTCCTCTATATGACAATGATATGCAGTTATTCTGTGGACAGAAAGTGTGCCAAAGAAAGGCCTTTTAGTTTCACAAGTGTGTATGTAGCCTATATAAAGACAATGGACCTCCTTGGAAATCCCCAGTTTATACAGATACCAGTATAGTTCTCCCTTCAGTGACACTAGGGTTGCCAGACCCTTATGTAGTTGAAAATTCCATGTATAACTCTTATGCCTCCTAAAGAATACTGTAACTACAAAGTATAAACAGTTGATTAACACACCAAAACACAGAGAGAGTGAGAGGGATTGAGAGAGAGTAGTTCTCTCTGTTGGGGTTCTTTTCCATAGCATTGATAATCCTTTCCATACAGTACCATGTAATGAGCCTTAAAGGTCCTTATGAGCCCTGATCTACAGGCTACATTTGGGATGTTGTGTTTATGAACAAGTACAGCACTGGGTGGCCAGGCAAGATAATTCTATAAGGTTCAGGGTTTTAAACTTCATCTCGTTGGGGGGGAAAACCCCTGCATAATCAAACTTTTTAACAGCAGTAGGCCTATTGGCATCAGATGGAGAAGACTCCTGTATTAATGGATTACTTTCATCTCCTATAGCTGAATAATATGGTCAGGACACTTGGGGAGGGGAGGGCCACCCCATGTCTGTTGTATCCTTGCCCCTCATGGTTTATAAAAGCTGCCAGAGAAGGTATGGCAGACTGGTTAGGAAGAGTAGTGAATGTCTCCTTAAAACAGAGCAGGATTCTGGCCTGCTTAAAGGAGGCAAGAGTAAAACCGCTGTTTAAAAAGCCCTCCTTATATCTGACAATACTGAAGAATTACCGACCAGTATTGGATATCCCATTCTTGGGGAAAGTATGAGAGTGGGTTGTGGCCTTGCAGTTCCAGAGGCTTCTGGATGAGATAAACTACCTGGATCCATTTCAGTCTGGCTTCAGGCCTGGCTATGGGACTGAGATGGCACTGGATGCATTGGTCGATGACCTACAAAGGGAAATGGATAGGGGATCTCTGTCCTTTTTGGTTTTACCAGACCTCTCAGCTGCATTTGACATATAGAACATAGCATCCTCCTGACTCATCTCTCTAAAATGGGAATTGGTGGCACTACATTAAAGTGACTCCAGTCCTTCCTGCAGGAGAGAATGCAGAAAATAGTGTTAGATGATTCATGTTTGACACCACGACCACTGACCTGTGGAGTCCCCTAAGGTTCTGTTTTGTCTCCTGTGTTATTTAAAATCTATATGAAACCACTGGGGGAGATTATCAGGTCTTTTGGGGTTAAGTGCCACCAGTATGCTGATGACACCCAACTATACCTCTCATCACTTCTGGATTCTATTTTGACTTTCCATGAGTGTTTAGCTGCAGTAATGAAGTGGATGATGATGAACAAAGTGAAACTAAACCCAGACAAGGCAGAGGTGTTTCTGGTCAATCAAATGGGAGGACAACCTACACTGGATGGGATCACCCTTCAATTGAAAAAAGACTTGCATAGTTTTGGGGTGCTCTTGGACTCATCCTTGAGCTAGACACCTAGGTCACAGCAGTGGCCAGGGGCATATTTTCACAATTAAAGCTAGTACACCATTTACACCCATTCCTTGAGAAACCAGCTCTTGCCATGGTAACACATGCCCTAGTGATGTTGCTGCTGGACTACCATAATGCGCTCTATGTGCAACTTCCGATGAAAAGTCTCATGAAACTTCAACAGGTCCAAAATGCGGCAGTGAGATTGCTGATTGTGGCAGGTAACAGAGATCGCATTACACCCCTATTAAAGCACCTCCACTGGCTGCCAATCAGCTATCGGGCACAATTCAAAGTGTTCACCTTAACGTACCATTCGACCTGCGTCCTAGCTACCTCAAAGATTGAATTTCACAGTATGAACTGACTCGGGAGGCCTTTCTCTCCCTCCAGCCTCCCTCACAGGTAGGTCTCGTGGGAACACATGAAAGGGCCTTCTCAGTTGCTGGGCCCAGACTTTGGAATTCCCTCCCACTAGAGGCCAGGACTGCCCCATCTCGTATGTCTTTCCAGAAACAGGCATAGATCTTTCTCTTTAGGCAAGCTTTCCCTGAATGATAGACTACTATACATGGCTACACAGACTTGTCTTTATAACAACTTATAATGTTGTGCTTATATCTCTTGTGTGTTTTCATTGACACAATCCTCGTGTTCTCTTTTAGCTTTAATGTTGTCCTCTAATGTTGTAAGATACCCTTCAATTCCCTGTTTTTAAACTGGAATATATCTTAATTGTACTGGACTGTATATTGTCCCTATTACTGTAACCCATCAAGGAGAAAGGCGGGGTAAAAGTACTCATAAAATAAATAAATATATAAGACTAGATTATAAGAGTACAAAATCATAGTTCCTGTGGGCTTGATATAAGATTTTTCTAAGAAAAAAATCTAGTTCTTTATCTCGTGTATAAAGTATTTTTTCAGCTATTATGTAAAAAAAGTGTTGTACAATCCATTTCGTCTTGTAGGGAGAAAATATATTCATCTAAATTGCAGCAATAACACTTTGTAACTTAATGGATTGAATACTCTTGAATAATTATGTGCATTTCTTATAGTTTGAAAAACAGTCATAAATACAGAGGTTACACCACATTACAGGAGAAAATTGAGAAAGACAGGTGGGAATCAAGGTTTTTAAACTGTGAATGACACATACATTCAGTAAAGTTTTTAGTCCAAACCAAAACCTTTAAGTGTTCAGTAAACAAATAATCTGTGCATGTTTTTGCTTGTGAAAGAAATGCACCACAGATAATGTGATTAAGAGTTATAGTTGGGGGTTTCATAAGGTTGGATGAAGACATGAAGACATCTGTTACCTAGAGTAGATGTTATTATATATGGTCAGTGAGATGCAATGACTCTGTGGCTTGATATACAGTATTTTTCTAAGTTGCCAGTTATTTGTATACTACCTGGTCTTTTTTAAAACTGCATTTATTGGGGACTGTGTTGAGCAAATATCAGCTATTATGAAATGGAAGAGACCATTAAATATTTTTACTGCATCTCCATATGATGAATTCCAGGCTTTGGGGTTGTTTTGCCTATTGTCCTAAACCAGAAATATCCTAAGTCATTGCTCCTCAGATGTTCCTGGACTATGGCTCCCAGAAATCCTAGCCACACATCTACTGATGAAGGCTTCTGGGAGTTGTAGTTCAAGAAAATCTGGGAACCACTCTTTTAAGTGAATGACGTAGGTGTCTTCTTTTCTTTCAGTGCATGGTGCGTGGTGAAGTTCATAATGCTCTCTCTGTTTTGATCATACAGTTATTGGCTTGTTTATAGCAGGGCCTGGTTCAGAACCCACATGAAATGAAGTTGCAGAGGTGGGAATCATGGTTGTATAATCAATAAAAGCACATTTGTTTAAAATGCACAAATAGACATACTCCTTGTATGGATGGTTGGATTCTGTTTATTTTCTTTCAGTTTCATATTACCAATGGCAATAGACTTGTCATGAATTAGGTGTTTACTGGAAGATCACTTTGAGGTCTGAAACTTGATTGTAACTATTTTGTGTTACATTTGAGATACTCTAACTCAAATTTAGTCAAAATGAAAGCGATCAATTTAATGTTCATCTAATTGAGAGTAACATTCTGTTTTAAAGGAACATCATGTGAAATTATCTTATTTAGTGGTATAATTAAGACAAGAAGAATTGGGTCCTTAGGTCTACTTTCTAACTGCAGCTTATACTCATACCTACATTTTCATTGCATCTAGTGTGGACTGAAATATGGAAAACTCAAATGAGGCAGCTGTTAGGCAACACTTCATTTTCACAGAGAGATAAATTGCATTGTCATGCTGATGTATTCCAAGACCTCAGCAGGCCTAATTTTATGCTGTAATGCAGCAAGTATAATTGTATTTTTATGGTGTTAAGTTCCTATTGTAAAGGAACTTAACATGACAAGAAGGTTGGCCATTGTTGAGCTCATATTAAGTATAATTTCTTGCATAGATTTTTCAGCTTTTGAAAACAAAAGTGTCAGAAAATGCAGGTACAGTAAAGACAACTAGTTTTGATAACTGATCATGCAAATTAGTATTGCTGCAATACTATATTGAAATGGCCCCATCTTCCCCTTTCTGTTACGTAAAAGAGGGCAGGGGGACCAGTGATGGTCCAGATGCTGTTGGACCACATTTCCCATAAGCTGCAGCCAGCCAAGCTGAGGGATGGATAAGAAAATCTGTGTCTAAGAAACTCAGTAGAACTTCATGTTTCCAGCACATTGCCAAACTTGTGGTAGAGGGTATTTTAATCTTGGTTGGAGGAAAGAAGTGAGAAATATTTATATCCCACAGCTTTCTGGAAATAGATAATATAACCATTTGTTCACTCTACTTCATAATTAAATCTGCAGTAATGAATAAAAAAAATATAGCAATTGACTACAATCAGATTCCTGCTGCCGTATTTACAGCTCCAGATTGAAAAGGTTTCCAAAGAAGTTAACAATTATTTAAAAGTTGTTAAGTTAGAGATTGTGAAGGCAGAACTTATTGAACTCATTCAAGAAATAGCTAAGCAGTGATTTATTTCAGCAATCATTTAATTGCTGAAAGAATGTTGCTATTTGATGTCTTTTCAGTCAAGGCTGTCTTTTTTTAATGAAAATATTCTAGCTGAGCTATAGTGACAGGGCCTAAGACCGGATTGTGGAATGAAATATTGTTATGCAAGATGTCTGGCTAGATTATTATCCTTGTCACCTCCTGAAATCTATAGCTGCATTTAGCTATGCCGACTAGGTCAGATATTCTTTCCATGGATTGCATAAAAGGAAAAGTGTGGCAAAATGGTTGCTCAGGAAAGGAAGGCCTCTATGACAACTCATGATACTGTGTGTGTGAAGCCACACACATCCATGGTGAGAAGCCCTTCTCCTGTATTGGCAAATAGTTGATTCTTCCATTATCAACTCTAATAGGACAAGTTGTAAGACTTGAACCAAAGATGTCAGCCAATCTCTCTCTCTCTCTCTCTCTCTCTCACACACACACACACACACACACACACACACACACAGAGAGAGAGAGAGAGAGAGAGAGAGAGAGAGAGAGAGAGAGAGATGGAAAAAGTAAATTATTCAGGTATGAAAAATGGATTTGTGATGGCTTATCTAGTAGGATAAGAGGTAAAAGTAGGCATTTATCAGAATATCTGTTTGGGAAAGTCAAGGCTGGGCAGTTTCAGGCCCTCTGTATATTGTTGGATTTTACCTATAATCAGTTCTGGCCACCATGAGTGGTGTTGAGGGATGATGGCAATTATCTACTCCTGGTGGAAATGTCCAGGCATCCATTTACTTTGTAGTTTGCAGTATTTGTGATTTTGAAATTTTGAAAGTACTGGAATTAAAGGGATCTAATTCAAATTCTATAAAATGCTGATGTTTAATAGTAGTATGATATGCCACTGGAAATGAAATCTAAGGTGTCCATACTGTTTCTTGATCTAGTGAACAGATGTGTGTGTGAGTGTGTGTTTCTATTAATTCAAAATGTTTTGGAGGATTGCTTATGATGCCATCTATTGACATAAGGACAAATAAGTGGCTAGAATCGTAATAGCTTTGTCTGCTAGCATAACAGTTTTAAAACCTCTAGCAGTGAATTGCCACTAGCTAAGAAGGCAGTGTAAGCATTACCTATCACACACCAGATGTGTGAGTCAATGCCAATTTTTAATGCATTGTTATTGTTATGGTGTTTATTTTTTTCCATTATGTCTGCTATTGGTTTTAATTGTATTCTATTTAATTGTTTGGCTTTTGTTAACTGCCCAGACTTCCTGTGAGAAAGTCGGTGCGGTCTAAAAAAATGCATAAATAAATAAATAAATAAATAAATAAATAAATAAATAAATAAATAAATAAATGTGTTGCAATTCACTTGACATTGCAACTGGTATTAGGCCAATGAAAAATACAGTATATAATGGGATTCTAGCCATTGGGTTGTAGATCAAATCAAGCCTGAACTCTGATTAGGAGCTAAAATGTCTGAACTGCGGCTAAAGTTCCTTGATTTTTCATGAGAAACCAGATTCACTGGGGAAGACAATACTACTAGGAAAATGGAAGGCAGTAAAAAAAAGTGGATGCTGTAACATGAAATAGATTTACTCAAAGGAGGCCATGACATTTAGTTCCCAAGACCTGAGTAGGGCTGTTAATTGTGGAGGTCATTAATTCTTAGGCTGAAGCTAAGAAACTGCTAGAAGGCATTTAACTATAAAAGTATGTCTAAGACGTCAGGAGAAAATAGAGCTAAATTGATAGTAAATATTAATATAATCATCAGCAGATTGCACACTTCAAAATAGATCAGTGATGTACATTTAGTTAACTTTCGGCGATCAGGGAGGTTGATTTGTCCTGATGTTGTTTGTTTCCCCGTCTGTTTATTTGCTGCCACCTTGTATTTTTGTATCTTCATGTATCTTTATATTTTGTACTTGCATTTTTATCTAATTTGCTTCTGACATTTTTATACGCTCTTTATTGCAGAGCTGTTTTGCTTCTTTTTCTTTTCTCATTATTGCATATTTAACATTGTTCACCGCCCTGAGTTCCGTTGGGGAAATCATGCAGAATATAAATATAAACAAACAAACATGCTCACTACTGTATTTGTATAAATTGGATCCGATTTGTACCTTTTCACTAGTGAAATGTTCCATAATTCAATAGAAGTTTCAATCAATGGAATGAGGTGGGAGATGGAATCACCAGCTTTTCTCCAAACCCTGATCACTTCCCAAGCTGGACCTTTTTTGGTCCAGCACTAGAGCTACTGCTGTTTGGTGCCAGAGCTTCCAAAATACTAGAATGTCTTAATATTTGTATCCCTCTTGAGTAAAGTCTATCATAGTAGTAGGCAGGACTCTGACATAATATGCTAAGCAAAGCATCCACTATAAAATATTGTGCCACTACTTTATTACACTTGTGTTATAAAAGGTAACTAAAACCAGCTTGTATGGAACTGACTGGTTTTGATTATTGACAGTTGCCTAGCATTTTATTAAAGAGATGCTAGTTATAGTATTTACATAATTAGCAGGTCAACTAATATTAATTACATTTAACTATCGTGTAATCTCATCAGCATTGGTATCAGTCCAGTGCATTGCTTTAATAAGTACGAAGTGTCATCACTGAGATAACCCAACATCACATTAGAATAGCTAGGGTATGATCTGACAGTAAGAAAGGACCCATGCCTGATCCCCTTGGAAAGGGTTTAGTTGCTGGGAGCAATCTCCTTTAAACCGACTTCTCCATACTAGACCAGAAAAGGTGCAGCTTAAGCACAGATCAAGGTAGGGCTTTTTCATGTTCTCATGTACACTATCTGATCACCAGGAAATAGCTTACACAGTTGTACCAAAAGCCATTTCCCCATCTGATTGCACACTTGGGTATGATCATTTGGGCATTTGTCTGGCTGTTTGGTCTGATGTGGGGACAGACTGGGATCATGTAGGACAGTTATTTTGTCAATGTAAGTAGTTAATAATGACTATTTTTACTAACAAAACTTCTCTGGTTTCACACAATTTCTCTCTCTCAGATATTTGAATGTTTAGAAGGTTTATCTTCTGACAGTGCATATGGCTCTGCCAAAAAGAAGAAAAGAAATTTCTTCTAAAATATGTATTCTACATGACTACCCAGGATCACTTTTTGCAAATAGTACACCAGCTGAATTTAGGTTTAGAAAAGTAAAGTGTACTAGAAAGTCAGTTAAGATTGTTGCTAATTTTTATTCTTCTGTTCATATCTATTTTACTTTTTCTTTTACAATAAAAGCAGAAAATAAAGGTCATCTAATTTTATTTTCTACTTGGAAGAAAGTAGAATAGCTAACAGTAGAACACCCTTTCTAAGAAAATGTAGGTGCAAGAGGAAACTAAGGTACAAGAGAGAAACTGAACAAAGATTAACATTGATCTTAAATTTACTAAGCAATTATAGTTTACCAACACAGAGGGTGTTCACTCAGCTCTGCAGGAAGGAAAGAGCTTCCATCCAAATGTCACTTTGATCCTCACTGAACCAAGGTTGCATCTCTGGTTGAACTAGCTGTTAACTAATCATGCAATGCAGCCCTGACAGGACATGTCTGTTCTTTATGCAGGGACCTGTTGGTAAAGTCGTCAGAGAGTGCTTATGCTCTTCCTCAGTATTTAGTGTGCACATTTCTTTACGCTGGGAAGCAGTTATCCGCAGTAGTTACAATAAAACTGGGGAAGACTGCATATTAGCAAACGTCTTGATGAAGTACTCTTGCCTTATGTGTTTTTTAATAAACGGGAATGCATACTTCTACAGGGCAAGTGATTCTTTCTTTCATTTCTTTCATATGACAAGGGTATTTTTCTCTTCTTGTAGTGAACTCAGGTCAGTACATATTCTTTCCAACCAACCATTCCTTCATTTTATTCTCGCATCAATTTGTGAAAGAGAAAGACAGTTTGAGAAAGAATGACTGCTGTTAGTGGTGTTCAAGTAATTCTGAGATACTTTTCTTGTACTTTAAGAATTTTAGACATGACATGCTTTTCACAGTCCTTGTTGTGTCAGAATTTTAACCTCCGTCTCCTGATCCTCTCACCCCAGGAAAATTCTTCTTGTTGAAATTCTGTGTTTCATGAACAGAAACACAGAAAAGGTTTTGCCATCATGGAACATTTCTTCAAAGTTAGCAGTGCAAACATTGACTTTAGATGGATGGAGTGATTTACAGAAAGGCCTAGGAAAAAAAATCACTAAATACATAATTCTGGTGCATGGCAAAGTTAAATGCATCCCCCTTGTATGCTTCCAGACAGCTCCCCGATTTCTGTTAAATTGTTTCAGTGACCAGGTATTCATGTAGATGTCTGAATGTATGTCTAGTTAAATGCACCTTTCTAGTGCTCTGTAGAGTTCTTGGAGAAGGGATGTTTTCTAGCTGAAGCAACTAAAAGTGGAATATTTATGCTTGCATCACTAGGGCAGTTTCTTCACAGAACATGGAATGGAAGCCATTGATTAATTTGATAACAGCTGGGGGTGGTGGTTAAAAACAAATCCACCAAAACCATTATGGAAAATGGAGAAAGTAATGGGATGATATTTATACTTACTTTTATAATGTGTTTTCAATTGAGATTAAAGGTGGTGCTGTCCTTATTCAAAACAAGAACTATGTGGAAGGCCGATTCTGGAGAATCAACACCTTGAGATGTTAAGAGTTCTTGCTATAGACAAGAGTTAGTTCTTGCTATAGCAAGAGTTCTTGCTATAGACAAGGTCAATGGAGGGTTTATAGACAATGATCAGAGAGACCAGATGGCTAATGGGTTTTCATCCATGCCCGAAAGCAGCGGGGTATTTTCTGTGCATAGTCCCAATAACATGGCTGGATGCCCAGCACAGTCTGTGGTATTGGGGAGGGGGGGGAGCCTCTGCTGCAGGTGAAGGCAAGTTTGACTTACCAAATTACTGTATACAGAAGGCAGTGTAATGATAAGATAGACGAGTCTTAGACTGAATTCAAGAAACCGGGTTGTGGAAGTCACAAAAGAGAAGCTACTGGAGCTCAAGAAGCTGTGGCAGCTCAATGAAAAGCTGCATCAGTTACAAGATAAAGCAGCAGGAAAGCAGCAGCAGTAACAACAAAATATGTAAGTAAAACAGCTGTGCCAGCAGGCATTATGCAAAGGGTGAAGTGGGGATACGCAAAGCTTAAGAAAGTTGGCAGGTGTTAAAATTCTGCTTTATTCTCCTGATGCCTATGGATGCCTTTGTGTGTGCGCTGGGATGTGGATGTACAGATGTCTTTATTTGGTTGGCTAATGTTTGTGGAAAACTTGAGTAGGTCATCCTAGGGACTGAAGTAGGCATTCTGTTTTTGGTGTAAGTGCAGTTCACACACACACATTTAGGTTACCTTCAGTAGAACCACAGGGAACCCTGAACATCCTTAGAAATATCCAGGTAAGTGAAGAGGAACAATTTCATTTTCTTGTTGACATCAATATAACACCCCAACCCTCTGAAGCTGCATTGAAAGGAAAATTTCGACTAGCAGTGGCCATAAGATAGTTTTGCTGAATGCACGTATATAGCACAGAGCCCAGGATAAATCAAAGGCCTGACAAGAAGGCATCCTGGTAGAAATTTACAGCTCAGCAGTAGAATCCTAAGGAACTTCTTAAGACTTGCACTTTTTGTAGCTCTGCTCCAGCAAGTGAAGTAACGCTTATGCAAAAGCAGTGGTTCCCAAACTTGGGTCCCAATATGTTGTGGAACTAAAACTCTCAGAGGCCTTTGCCACTAGATATGTTGGCCACTATTAGTGGGAGTTGTAGTACAAGAACATCTGGAGACTGAAGGCTGGGAACTAATGTGCTGAATAAACTTCAGTGAAAAAGATAAAGTACTGTAATGTCTGTGAAGGTTCTCAGTGATCCGGGTGAGGTTATCTGGAGGCTGAGTCATGGCAACTGGACTTCGTTTCCAGTGGTATTGAATAGAGATGGGCACGACCAGGAAAAATGACGTTTCGGGTTGTCGTGTGTCGGAGCCGGCCCGTTTCGGCTCGTTTCCGTTTGTCGCGAAATTTCTCAAAAATTTGTCATTTCGTTTGTCGTTTTTTCGTCTGTCGTTAGTACTGGTTTTGGGGGGTTGCGGGCTCCTGGAAGCACCTCTCTGGGGTGGATGCCTCCCCTGGCCCGCTATGAAGGGAAAGCGGGCTCCTGGAGGCACCTCTCTGGGGTGGGTGCCTCCTCTGGCCTGCTACAAAAGGGTACGCATAGCCAATTGGATATGCATACCAAGTTGCAGTGGCAGGCAGAGGCACCTCTTTTGGGTGCCTCTACTCTGACTCACTAAGAAGGACAGCATACTGGCATATGCACTTGTTGTGCTGGGGAGCGAAGTGAGAGAGGACCCCTATGTGCGCCCTATGGCTCACTAAGAAGGGAAGTGTACTTGCGTGTAGTGCAATGCAAAGTACACAGATCTAGCTTAGGGTTAGGGTTAGCACAAGGGCTAGGCTTAGGGTTACAGGTAAGGTTAGGGTGAGTTAGTGGGGTGCACCTCTGGATGCCTCTCTGACCCACTAAGAAGGACAGTGTACTGGCGTATGGGTTAGGCTTAGGGTTAGGGTTAGGGTTCGGGCTAGGGTTAGTGGGCTTTTTATGCCTGACTGGCACATCCCAGAAGTCTCGGTCAAAACCTGGCCAAGTGGCCATGCAATTGGTGGAATGGCTCCAAAAATTTGCATGGTCCACTCCCATGGCCAGCCCATCATTGCGCAGGTGTAAAAAATAAAAATAAAAATAAAATAAAATAGAATCAATGGAGATGTTTTGTTGCAAGAAAAACCCACTGCTGCTACTGTAAAAATTCAGGCAGTTTTAAAACAGCTATTTTCGCATGTTTCTGTGGTGCTTTGGTGTGTTTTTGGACCACGATTTCAAAATAAATATTGCGGTCGCCCCATTTTGGATCCCCCGCCCGCACCGCATGGCATGGCGAGTTGGCGAGACAACGAGGATGCCCCCCCACCAGAGCAGCCCAGGAGAGGAGAGGGGGGGGAGGCCGGGGACCCCCCCCCAGAAACCACCCCTCTGTTAGGTGCCCTCACTCAGGCAGGCATATTTTCGCCTGCTTTTTTGCCCGGGAATCGGTTTTTTTTATTTTTAAATTTTTTTTTCTGTGCTGCCGCTTGGTGAGTTGGAGACGACGAGGATGCCCCCCACCAGAGCAGCCCAGGAGAGGAGGGGGGGGTTTCAGTCTTGTAACAAAGTTGCCATGACTCAACTTCCAGAAGATACTGTAGAATAATGTATGACTAGAAGAAATGCAAATCTGATATGTAGAAAATCTAATGTGTAGTCATGTGCTAATAAAGGCTACAATGCAGACCTAGTTGGTGGAAACATCAGGACATAAAGACAAAAAATAAGATTGGTTTTCAATGGAGATGATTCAGTATAGGATCTGTTAGGATTTTGAATGCAATTTATCGTTGACGGTTCAGACACAGTCCGTCTTTAACGCCAACTTCTTGGACCTCCCTTGATTTAAAAATGTTTTCTTCTGACTACATTTTTTCTTACTGATATTTTGTGCAATCTGGTAGATGGCCTCTAATATAATTACTCTCTCAAATGAGTCCTTCTTAATTTAACTTTTAATGTCTGTGAATATTCTCAGTCATCCAGGTGAGTTTATCTGGAAGTTGAGTCATGGCTACCGGACTTCTTTTTCTTGAGAGACAGAAATGTTTTGCTGCCCATTCAAACAGCTTCATCCGTCTCATCAGAATGATGATGCTGTTTGGATGAGCAGCGAAACGTTTCTGTCTCTCAAGAAAAAGAAGTCCAGTTATGACTCCACTTCCAGGTACCTTTTAATGGTTTAATGTTAGGAATGTTTTCAGAGATCCTCGTGTTCTGCAGGTGAGGGGGCCATCAGCTACTGCATCCTTGAAGTAAACAGGTAAATATGTGGTTAGGCTAAGCTGCTGTATGAATTTAATAAGTCAAAGCAGTCATTTCAGGTAAAGGATCCCAATTGATTACTGCAATACACTTTACATGGGGCTGCCTTTGAAGATGGTTTGGCGATTGCAGCTGGTTCAGAATAGTGCGGCGCGGCTGGTAAGTGGTGGGGCCGCCAGGGATCACATCACGCCGATCCTGTATAACCTTCATTGGTTACCAGTTGTTGCCTGAGCCCAATTCAAAGTGCTTGTTTTGACATATAAAGCCCTAAATGGCTTAGGACCTAGATCCCTGAAGGACCGCCTCCTTCCATATGAACCTACCTGGCAATTAAGATCGAGCCAGGGGGCCCTCTTGAAAGAGCCATCCCTCAAGGAGATGAGAGGGATGGCTTGTAGGAACAGGGCCTTCTCAGCAGCTGCCCCCAAGCTATGGAATGCCCTCCCAAGTGAGATCCACCTGGCGCCAACATTGGTGACATTTCGGCGCCAGGTAAAAACCTTCATGTTCCAGAAGTTTTTTAATTGATACAACATAAACTGTGGGTCCTCTGATGGCAATTTTAGTGTAATGATTTTAGTGTAAGGTTTTTATTATTGTTTTAATTATTTATTGATATTTGATGTTTTAACTGTTTTAATTCTTTATTGTAAGCCGCCCAGAGACCTTTGGGTAGTGGGCGGCATATAAGTTGTAAAAATAAATAAATAAATAAAAAATAAAATTAAAAGAACCAGCAATAAATGTAAAACTAAGTGTTATTGTGAGTGCTATTAAATGCTTTGTGTGGGACATTACATGTACGATCTGCTAGCTAGGCAGAAATTGTGGGGTGTGTGTTCTGTATGATAAATTCTTGCTGTCAAGCAACAAATTACTTCTCTTGGGGCCAGAGAGCTAAATCCAAAATCTGAGAGAGGCAGGTGAATGTCATCTGTTCAAGGCCTTGAGTATAAGATAGTTATATTTCTAAATGAGAGAGAGAGAATAAATTTCAAAAATGCAGTGTCACCCTGCAAAAGTCAGAAATGGTTACATAGAAAAGGACCAGTCTTTGGAGGACAAAAGGTATTTTCTTACCCGTGAATATGATTTCAGAATGGTTGGGTGAGGGCCTTCTATTAGCAGGTGATTTACTCCTTAAAAATACAGGGATGTGATGTCAGTGGCTTGTCTGCTTGGTGCAAAAGTTACTGATGTCACACTTTTGATAGGTAGATAGATTAGTTCTGGGGTTTTTTTCCTGTGGAGATGAAAATGCTTTTTCACGGAGTCGGTTGTTCTCTGAGCTCTGTGAAGTGGCTGCACTGTTGAATAATTGGCAGTGAAGGTGGAGGACTTTGCCATTGTTTCAAGTAACTTATCCTGCTTTGGGATAAGAAACAAAATTGAAAGTTAAAGCTTGTGCCCGGTAGCTTTATGAGAACATGTCAGGGATAAAAATTGCATGCAGAGATCTTCTTATGCAAAGCACGTGCACTGTAACTGAACTATAGCTCCTCATTTTCTACTGTGCCTGAAAAATACACAGAGAAACACTTACTGCTCTAGGAGCATTTAGAAGCCCACCCAGTAGCAGTAAATTTTATTATTTTTAAATGATTGCACAAAAACATCTAAGCAGGTTTGTTATAGCCCTAGTTGTGCCGTCTGTACACAACATGAAACTGGAATTGGCAGCCTTCCCAGTTTGTGCTTTGCATAAAATATGTGTGGCATATTTTGCAAAAATGGTGATGTTAATTCTGGTGCCTCGGCTAAATTTCATTTTGGTAATTATGCTCTTCCCTTTGACATTTTGGTTGGGGAACAGATCCTTTATTCATCTTGCTAGCAACTGCGCAACTGCAGAGAACGGGGGTTTTCAGTTGGCCCCAGGCAAAATAATATTTAGGTGTAAGAGGTGGATTCATATTTTATGCAGGCTCTAAAATATATTACAGTGGTACCTTGTATAAAGGAATTAATTCATTCCAAATGACATTATGTTAAGCAAATTTTTCTTTATACAAATTTCCCATAAGAATGCATTGAAAATGGAGTAATCCCATTTTTATGTTGTACGGATTTTCCCCATAGGCGATTCTGTTAAGCAAATTTCTCCTATCTCTGGAATATTTTATGTTATACAAATTTTATGTTATACAAGCTGTTTGTTATACAAGGGTCCACTGTACATTCATTATGGTTGAGCAAAGCTGTACCCATAATAAAATGCTGTTGTTGCATTGAAGCTATGCATAGAGATCATGTGTCCCCCTCCCCCCGAATACCTGTTCTGAGTGGTGCTATCACTGTGGGAAAAGGATGGGTGTGCATATGATTTAAAGAGTAAGCAAATTAATCCCCAAAGCAGTTACAGTAGGATTTAAGAGATTTGGTCACATTGAAATCAATTCTCAAACTTAAATATGTTTGCTTTCAGTAAATCTTACTGATGATGCAAGTTCTATAAAAATGTGGTTTTGGCTAAATACTACACCAGCTTCTAAGCAAGTGCTGAGGTCTATCTGGTTTACAATGTTTTGCTTGGCTATTTCTGTGAAATGAAGTGCATGGGGGTGGGAAAGGAATTAGCTAACAGTATGATGAATTCATTAAGGCAGTCAGAATTTTGAGAACTAATGGAATCTTAATAGTTAGGTGCTGGTTTTGATTAAGTAGCAGTATTCATAAAGAGTTCTACATACTGGTATATACAGAAGTAACCAGTTGAAGCCATCATTCAGAAATATTAGTGCTTTCCTCTGTTTGTAGCCATTGACATTTTCAGTAGGAACAAAGAATATATTAAGCTGCATAAAAATATGAAAGTTCACACAAGGGCATGGTGTAATGGAACCTGAAACAGTGATCTTGTTGATTTTAAGTAAGTCTTTGCAAGACCATAATGAGAGTTTGTTAGGAACTGTAGGTTCATTGATGAAAGGTGTGTTTTAAATGTAAGCATACATTACAGGTAAAGGTAAAGGTTCCTACCCACACACGTGCTAGTCGTGTCTGATTCTAGGGGTGGTGCTCATCTCCGTATTCAAGCCGAGGGGCCAGTGTTGTGCAAGTCCATGGCCGTGCGGCCGGCATGGCTACAAGGAAACATTATGGAAGGACAATTCACTGTCCAGACACTACTTTGAGCTGTCAAAATATGAATGTTAAGGTGTGTGTTTGGCGGGGGGAGGCACCTACACTGGATTAATTACTTTATAGAAAAGAAATATTGAGTCATTTGTTTACATTTTTCAGAAAGAAATAAGATGTGCTGAACTCAGCAGGATTTGCTTAGAAGTAAAAATGCATAACGCTATCTGAGAGCTTCTAGAATATATTGAGTGGAATATTGCTTTTGGCTGGAAAAGTATACATTTGAAATCACTGGTAATCAGCCTCGTGGCACAGTGGTTAAATGCCTGTACTGCAGGTAAAACTGTGTTCACGACCTGGGGTTCAATCCCAGGTAGCTGTCTCATGGTTGACTCAGCCTTCCATCCTTCCGAGGTTGGTAAAATGAGTACCCAGCTTGCTGGGGGGGGGGGCAATGTGTAGCCTGCACACTGTAATTAAAATTGTAAAAACTGCCCAGAGACTACTTAAAAAAAGTGGTATGGGGTGGTATATAAGCAGAACACTTTTGGTACAGAGCCTGCTTTTACGTATGTTAAAAAAAAATCTTTTTGTATGACGTAGCATCCTGTCTGTGAGCCTCTATTAATAGTCTGAAATGGTGCACTAGTAATATTGCCATAGTGAAAATGAGAGTAGTTTCATTCATTAGCTGGAATTCTGTTGATTAACTGTGGTGGTGCTATGTCCAGCTGTACGAATATCGGTCATGTATTGCTGCTGGTTGAGATGTTGGCATCTGCATTTCTTGTCCCAGGTCACACAGCTGACTTGTGACATGACAAACAACCCCTAATAGTAACTTCTTAACTAGCAACAATTCACCACTTCAGTTAATGTTATTGGACTTTCGCTGCTGAGCAGAAGAAATGGGATCCTTGACTTTCATTCAGTTTTGTTTATTCCCATCTTTTCTATTGCAGGGGAATGACTTTACTGATAGTAGTGGTTTTCAGCAACTAAGGGCTTTCCTCCTCCTATCATCTCACAGCCCCCAATGCCTTCCTGATGATGAAAGTGATTGCATGGGAACTTTAATTGATACTTTTAAGGGGGAAACTTCAAATGTTCTACTTCTCTCCATCATATAGGTGATACTTCCTCATTAATTAAAACAACAACAACAATTTTCCTTCAATGTCCTTTTATTCCACATCTTTTTCCAATCCTCCATACATTTATTCCTTTGACTCTTGTTCAAACCTCTTTAAGACCATTTAAATTATATCCTGCCTCAATTAATATATTATATAATGCACTTATTATCTCTTTTCTGTTTTTATTACCTTCTACAGTCTCCTTTTTTCTATAATTTCTTCAAATTTATTTAAATCTCTACATGCTCGATTTTTCCTCCATTCATTAGTCCAATTTTCTAACAGAATTATATTCATCCATGAAATTATTTCTTCACTAAATAACATTTTAATTTGTTCTCTATTATACATCCTATTTAACCAATCTCTTATTCTAATAATGCTTTGTGGTAACAATATCCTTTCAATACCCTTTTTAAGATTTTTCAGGGATCAGCCATCTGTTTTCCATGTAAAAATCCATTTTGATCCTCCTCAGTGTAGTTACCATTAAAACCATTCAATCTTTTAACTCTATGAATGCTTCCAATAGGGAGACTATCTCCTCCCCATTCAAAATTTTATCAAATAAAACTTCAAATTTAGATGTAAGAAAAAAAATTAAACACCTTATATTATTTCACATATAATGCATCTAACCCTGACATTTTCTCTACCTTTAAATCATTATTTGATTATTGCCTGTTCTGTCTCCCTCACAGTTATATACTATAAGAAATGTTAAAGCAATGCACTACTAATATACAGGTATTGTTTCCAATCCAACCAAATATGCTCCAGCTTTTGTTAAGACATACCCCAGTCAGTGAAAGGAGTTTTACTTTGGTAGCACAACATTATGCTTCCATTTGGTATTCTTTATAAACTTGAAACTATTTATCTTCCTGTGTTAGTTGAACATTGGCATGAAAACCTGAGTAAGAACTCCATATCTGGAATTCACAGGAAGAGAAGAGAGATTACCAAGTTGACACCATCTGTAAATTTAAGGGGCAGCTGACTGTTCAAAAAAGCCAATATGATACCTTATTCCGTGTCTTCTTACACTTTTACTAATACGGTTACATTTCATACTTTGTATTCCTTTTTGCATATTTACAAAAGGTACAGTAACTATTAGGTATGCAGCAGCAGTGCCATTATGTTGTATACTAAGCTGAAAATATATCTGAAATAAATATTAACACTTTCTACTGATACATTATGGAAGCAGTTAAGATGAAGTTAGCATAAATGGAAATGTTTTTTCACTATGTTAGATCACCCTCTAGAATGCTTCTAGGTAATTAAGCAAATAGGATGACATTGGTTCCTGTACAGTATTCATATTAACACAACAAAATAAGCATTCTTTAATGGTTGTGAATGCAGATATGAATATTAAAAATAAACAGAGCCTCAGCATGATATTGTGCTACAGGAATAGAAAATTCTTAAGTCTGGAAAGCAAATGCACTTCCCTTCAATTCAGAATTGCACACTCACGAGATACATTACATTTCAGGAAATGTTTTGATGATTGATTAAAATGTCATATTGCTGTCTGAGTTCCCAAAAATAATTACATGAACTAGCAGTTCTAAAGCAGCATTCCAAATCAATAAAGTTACTGGGAATTTTTCCATTTTCTTCTGCAGACATCCACGGCCCCACTTTCCTTCTCAACAGGGTTGCGTACTCTTGGCTTCTGTAAACATGAACTCAGATTCCTTAGGACAATTTAACTTGGAGAAGAATGAAATTTAACTTGGAGAAGAATTGAATTCACTGGAACCCCCCCCCCCCGAAATTGGCCCTTTCTGTAAGCTATCTCCAAGATGCTTGTGGGAGCTCAAAGATTTTTTTTTTTACATTATTATGAAATAACTTGCAGTAAATTTCTTTAGATATCCACATAATAGGAGATGGTAGCCTTTTAGATGTTGTAGTTTCCTTCATTTTTGTAGCACAATACCAGAGCTAACCTTTGAGAAGTTCTGTGTCCATCAAGTTAAAGTAAGAACCCATTCCTCCCTTTGAACCCTCTCTTGCAGGTTCAGAGGAAGGGAGGGACAGGCAAGATCCTCTTTCATTTCCTTAACATACTTGGATAAGAAAAGAACCAGCAAATATTTTTCCGTTGTGATGCTTTCTATACCATGGAACAAATGAGTCTAGACAAGAGCCCTGTCTACATTGTGTGTGTTATGTTAAACCTGTTGTTTGGTGAGGTGCTCAGATTTCTTTTTGCTAGAAATCTTCAGCCCTTTTCTACATAGTAACACTTCAGAAGGCTCCCTGGAAGAGAGAATGAGAGTTAAGAGATTCATATTTCAAGTGAACATATGCTCTATCATTACTTGAATACACATTTCCAATAATCACAGATTTCAAAAGAGACACAATTATTTATTAAAACCCATGGGGAAGATTGAGGGGACAGGAGACAAAACTGGGAGAGATGAGTGGATGTGAGAGTGTTTAGAAAGACCAAGAAGGAAGGGAATATAGTGTCAAAGAAAAAGGTGAGAAGATAGTAGCAGCCAAATCTGGAAAAGAAGCCTCATTTGTTTAGAGACCAGAATATAACAATATTTGATATTTGAAGTTATTTGAGATCATTTAGCTAGTTGGTCATACTTTTCCTATCCCAAAAGGATGTACATACAAGAAGAATATAAATTAAGAAACTAAATGATTCTTGGGAATGGAGAAGCTTTTTATATTCAGAAATGAGAAAACTATATTTTTTTTTAAAAAAGCAAGGACTTGGAGACTGAATCCACAAATATATTGATTCTCTGAAAGTACAGGTACTCAAGTTCAGCATACTAGAGATACTCTGAATACAACCAAGTCAGGCATTGAATTTTTTCTTTCTTTTTCTTACATTTGCAGAGTGAGCAAAAAAAAAAAAAAGGATGGGGAGAAAAATCCTGACACAGCTGAACAGATATTCTCTCTTTTGCACGCAGACAATATTGTGTTATTGAGTAAGTGAACTAGGTTGTATCAGTCGACGAGAGGAGGGGATGTATAAAAGCCAACAGTCAATTTCACCTTCATCAATAACCTAATGTTTTGATATTTGCTGAATTCCAGGTGGCTAATTCTTCCCGGTCTTTTCCTGATAATGTATAGTGTTGTTATCCAGCCATGGGGATAAAGTGCTGCTGTTGATGGTTGGGGAACTATTTACCTGTTCAGTTTCTGCATGTTATAATGGCATTGAGGGATCAAGCTTCCCTCAGTGGAATTGCAAGAAACTTATCTCCGTTACCCACTGTGGCTGTCTGTGTAAACACACACACACCTTTCAAGGTGTTCCACAGGGCTGAAAAATCCTTGACAGCTGATTTTTGGGACATACAAAGAGGCAGAGAGGCAGAGACAGAGACAGTAGAGGAAAGGGAAACTTCACATTTCCTTTGTTCTCCTATGATGAAGTTCTTATTGAAATCCACAGAATTTCAAAAATATTACATACATACATACATAATTTTCATCTATAAGACCCTGCCCCATATTAGACCCCACACACCACTTTTAAGATCCCAAAATAATAAAATTAATACATCCTCCATGAGGTCTCCTTCACCCCACCCCACTGCTGTTTCCTTTCCTTTCTGCATTCTGAAGACTCCTCCAATGTCTGCTTTGCTTTTGCAAGAGGAGGGCAATCAAGCTGGAAAGAAAAGAAAACATCAGGGGTTTGGGGTGGAGAGGAACTCAAACTGAGTTTCACTTTCTCTTCGGTAATGCTTGCTTTGTTCTCCAGCATGGAAAGGCACTTCTTCAACCTCTAAGCCTTTCCCCGCTGAAAAGACCCCACCAATTCTGAAAAACAAAAAGCGGGAGAGTCAAGAAAGGCTGCCAAAAGGAAGGAAAATAACGTCAGTTCGAGTTCTCCTCAATGCCATCTCCATTGCACCCCATGGCTTACTTCCATGTATATGACCCCCCTCTAAATGGTTAGTGTCATGATTTTAGAAAAAAAATAGCACTGTATACATGCAAAAATATGGTACATACATACACATGAGAGTATCACACTGATTTTCTGTGTGCAGTATTTTTAAAAAGTCTTCCTTCAGCTTCATTTTCCACTTCTGTTGTATAAAAGAAAGTTGTAATTAATTTTTATAAAATGGAGTACAATCATCCAGTAAGGCTACATTTCTGTGTCATCATCTTTGCTTTAAACAAACAATCAAAATCATTATTGTGTCAGGTCTTACACATAAACAGAAATTAAAATCACTCTTAAAGGATGACAGCTAACTTCTAGTAGCTGAATAGTTTAATTGTTTTTTAAAGGGAGATAGAACGAATATAAAAAATCAGCATAGTTTGAGCAATGCCTCTTTTTTAAGGTGGTGATTTTATTAGGTGACTTTTGTTGGCTTCCTCATCCATTTCATATAGGTAGATGCATGGACCACTGAGTAGATGTGAGCAGACATATGGACAGTCATTGACTTGCAGTCTATCCAATATTATTCTATTGCCTGAGCTGCATGCAGTTAATCATATTTCCATTTACCTCTCTACCTACCAATGCATTGTTTTGAGATGTACCCATTTCCTTGTGTCATCCCTGCTACAGTTCATGTTTCCTTCAACTATCTCTAGATTAAAGTTCCTGTTTTTGGCTTTTAACTTACTAGTGATAAAGCATAAAAAGGCACAAGGTTTTATTTTTAAGGATGACTACCAATCAATTTAATGGTATGTAGTGCAAAATGATTGCACCTTGGCAAATCAACATTTCAATTGCCAGCCCTTTGGCAATCCTTTCCCTGATCAACACTGTCCTTAAATGAATTATTTAAAGTGTTTGTAAGTTTTCTTTGACTTTCAGGTTAAAAACTGTACCACTGTGTCCCCCCCCCCCAAGATTCCTGGATGGTCACATAATAAAAACTATTTTCATGCAGTGAAAATATAATTTCTACTTGTGCATGAGCCGAAGAGTTAGTTTTTGTTAACTTTCATGGAATGTATAAGAATGAATATGATTATTGTTGACCAATGTGTATTATTTTGGGCCCCCCCCCCCCGCCACGCTATATTCAGCTATATGTTCTGGTAGTAAGATGTCACCCAAACACAGCCATGTTTGCAGTTTGAAAACAAATGTGTACAATTCCATCTGTCTTAGTCATGGTACTTTTTTTTAATCCAATTAGACTTTGAAAAACATGGTGTCTAAATCATTGGATGATTGTTTAAATAATAGGAACCTGTTAATAACAGTTACTCATTCATATGATTGCCCTCAGAGATGGGCACAAAGAGCTAATTTGGCTCATCATGCTGGTTAATTTAGCAGCCAAACAGGTGTTAGATGCTTCAAAGCAAAGTGTTCTGCTTGTATATTGCCCCATAGCGCTTAAAGCAGTCTCTGGGTGGTTTACAATTTAATTATGCAAGGTATACCCCCCCCCAGCAAGGTGGGTACTCATTTTACCGACCTCGGAAGGATAGAAGCCTGAGTCAACCATGATCTGTTTACCTGGAATCGAACCCAAGGCCGTGAGCACAGTTTTAGCTGCTGTACAGTAGTTTAACTACTGAACCACAAACCGTAGGTCATTCCTGCCAAAACTGCAATGAAAAACAATGCAAAGATGATCAAAAGCAGGCTCGAAGAAAAAACCCAGGTCGTTCCTGCCAAAAGTGCAATATGAAAAGCAATGCATAAACACAAAATAAAGTAAGGAAACCTCAGCTCTGTACCATTCTTAGTTCTAAAAGTCCAAAAACTGTTCTAAAAGTCCAAAAACTGCTGCAAAACAATGACTAGAATGGCTCCAAAAATGATGAAAAAACTCCTCCCACTCCACCACAAACTAAGGGGGTGCAATGCATCCTGGGTAACTTGTTTCAAAATGTGGAACAGATTTTTGTCTTGCAGAGCATCCCACAATGAATCTTCATCTTGTTTTTTTTTTTTATTAAAGAGATTTATTGATTTTAAAGGGAAGAAGAAGGGAAAAAAGGGGGAAAGGAATGAGGAATAAAGCATAAGAAATTACATTAAATCTATCAAGTCAAAGTGAAGGATTGTACATATCAAAATCTAATAATATATCAGTTAACTAGTAAACTTACTACTTCTTGCCATCTTCTTATGGTAGTCTCTTCATAGTCTCCTTTCAGGTATCCGGAAAGTCTGTTGATTTTGATATATTCTCTTATCTTTTCACAGAAATTTCTCAGGTTGTTTCTAAAATTGTGCGTACAATATCCATGCTGCAACTATTAATTGGTGAAGTACATACTGCTTGTCTCTGTGGCTAGAAGTCATTTTAAACATCACACACCACTCCCCCAGCTCACAAAGGAGGAGCTGCCAGGCCCTGCTGCATTTCCCACCCTAGGCTTATACCCGAGTTGATAAATTTCCCCTGGTTTTGGGGGTTAAATTAGGGGCCATGACTTATACTCGGGTCAACTTATACTTAAATATATATGGTACTTTTGATCATGAGAAATATTTATATCAACTATATTCAATAGGAAAAATTCTGGTCTAAACTCTAGTTTAATCTTCAGTGTTCTCTCTGTAAATAACTTTACCATTCTCCAATACATATTTGCCTCTTTACAGGTCCACCACATATGATAAAAAGTGCCACTATCATGTTTACATTTTCTACATCTTGAAGAGCAGTTATACATTTTAGATAGACGGCGAGGAGAGAGATGCCAACTGTAGAACATCTTATAGCAGTTTTCCTTAAAGGCTATAGACTTAAAAAGTTTTACAGTGTTCTAGAAAGAGTCCCATTTATCCAAGTGCAGTGAATAACCAAAGTTTATTTATTTATTTATTTATTTATTTATTTATTTATTTATTTATTTATATAGCTCTGTTCTCTGCCCATCTTATCATACTATCTTTTATCAATATTTCGTTTGATTTCTCATTTAGCAATAAATTATAAAATTTGCTAAGAGCCTTTTTATCACCAGAATATAACATTTTATCGAGTATAGTATCGTTAGTCATGAAACCACCCTCTTTAGTAAGATGTTTGAAAAGTGAATATAATTGTTGGTAATTCCACCAATCTATTTTACAACCTTCGGTTAACAGGGAATCTTCATCTTGTGATGCATGCCTATTCCCAGAAATTTTATTCATCTTCTCTCCCTTTCTTCCTCTCTCTCTGCTTTTTCTTTTGAGCTTCAGGCATTGTTTGTTATGAGAAGAAAACTGTAAGTGGTGAGTAGGTGAAATTTGAGCACATGTGACCATTTCCCAAGGGAACTTGCACTGTAGGTTATGTCCTGTATAAATCCTGCAAGGAAAAGTACACCTAAGATAAAATTTATTGCACATTGTGGGATGAATTTAAAAAAGTAATTAAGAGTTGTTGTTGTTTACTTCTGTAAAATCAATTTCCTAGTGCCCAGGTAAGGTATAAGTGGAAGGAATGGAGAAGGGCAATGGTAGCAAACCTTTTTCAGTCCAGCTCAAGAAAACGGAGCAAGCAAGTCCCCCTTACACTCTCGTCGTGGTAGCAAATGTCAAGGTACCTCACTGCCCTAACTGTTTGTGAATATTGAAGGAAGTAAAATGTAACAAGGCATGTCCAAAAAAATCATCTTCTTCTAATAGCATCTTTGATTTGTTCATAAAACACTTTGGAAGCAGCCTACTGGATTAGAGTCACCAGTGAAAGGCAGTGAATTAGTCATCTGCAAGAAGCCCTTACAACACTTGTTTTTTTTTGGGGGGGGGGTTGGCTGAGCTTGGTGTGCCTTCTTTCCTTAAATGTCAGCAGCCCTTAACATCTATGTCAAAGCAATAACCAACTAACCAGCTCTTACAACGTTTAAAAGTAGCTCTCTTCACTCTCCATGTCCTCTAAACTGCTAGTAATGTGGTTTAAGTACAGCAGAGTCAACAATGGCATGGACATGCTAAGCTGTGATCCATTATCACATTACTAGTACATGGCACCATGAAAGTCACTTTCTTCTATTAATTACAGTTTTACTGTTTAAGTGAAAGCAGGACTTGTATGTTACACATTTACTACCAAATTGATTTTGTCTCTGTTATGTGAGAGAACCTGCACAAGGGAATAAACCATGCTGGATCAATTCCATTGTCTTCATTACAGCTAATGGCATTTCTCCTCCAACAGATGGCCACGGTGTTATTCCTCTGATGGGAGTCTTCATCTCTTCTATAGGCTGCTTACTGCGTCATCTGTTTGTTGCAACTTTGTAGTACTGTTGCCCAAGCTGCTCCTTGCCTGAGCTGATGACATTACCAGGCAATTTACACAACTTCCTTTCAGATCACAGCCTTCCAGCAGAATAATATTCTTTTAAACAAATGTTCTAGTGACTCCCAGGCAAGACAAATAAAGACAAACTCAAGAAGACAGGCTATTTCCAGTTCCTCCGTCACTGATGACCTTGTTTACTTTGCATTATGATAAATTCTGTAATTGTTGATAGGGAAAGTCGCACACATTCATGCCCACTTCTATTTGTCCTAATGGCACTGCAATGTTAGATTGCAGCATTAGTGAAAATGCTGGTGTGCTTTCAAGGCCTTGGCAGCCCGCGGTGACCTTCAGGAAAAATGAAATGCTCTGCTGGCTAGGGAAACAATTGAGCTGAAACCAGTGAGGCGCAGTCAACTCGGAGACAGACTTTCTGAATTAAAAGCTGTTAGCAGCAGCTCCAAACAAGACTGGAAAGTAAGATCAGAACATCTCACCCCCCCTTCAAGGTGATTAATGCAATGAATTAGATGCAATCAACAGCCTTAGCGTCTGATATAGAGAGAAAAATATTAAACTGTAGAAGCTGAATTTCAAATTGAGAAACATTTTCTTCATGTTTCAGAACAAACAGGCATCAAAACCATCACTTGCTGAAATACAGACACACATAACTGATATGCTTTTGAAATATTAGGTCATGGAATGAATCCATCAGTCCAAATAATTAATTTTCTACAATGACATACTATTGGTTCTCCCCCAAGTACTCTTTTCATGCAATCAAGAGCATTAGACATTTTTTCTACTGTATCAGATAGACTAAAATGATGTTTTACGGTAGACCTGATTAATGTCAGTTAATTTAGTGCAACCAGAAAGAGGAGGTCAAGACTCAAATCAGCAGACAAATTTACAATACACTAATAAATGTTTTAGAGTGGCTAAAATACACTCAGCAGCTCTAGACACAGTAAAGGTTTAAGTGGCACAGCATTAACAAATCAACTTAGAAAGTTACACATGACAATTTTTTTCCAATCCCTTTTCCAATGCTTATGTAAGAATTTCAGTATTTTAGAACATATACAAGTATTCATTTTCAGCATCTAGTGAAGCAGTGGTGGATATCTAATCAAAACTCATGGGAGTGACAGTTCAACAAGATCTGAGAGACCGCAAGTTCTCCACTCCTGCTCCAGGAAATTATATAAATTAAGAACTGTAATAATCTAGAGAAACACTAAGATAGTTTCAGACTGACAGGCTGGTTTTTACACAATGAGCCCCCACTTTTTTACTAGTTTGTGAGAAGTTATTGGTATCTTTGGAGTAGAACTGTGTACAGTTCTGGTCACCATACCTCCAAAAGGATATTATGGAAATGGAAAAAGTGCAGAGGAGGGCAACCAGAATGATTAGGGGACTGGAACACCTTCCTTACCATCTGAGGCTGCAATGACTGGGCCTCTTCACTCTCAAACAACAGTGCCTAAGAGGTGACCTGATTGAAGTTTATAAAATCATACACGGTGTGGACAAAATAGATAAGGAAAAACTGTTTTCCCTATCACACAACACTAGAAATAGGGAGCACGCCATGAAACTTTTGGGTGCTAGATCTCAAAATAAATAAATAAATAAGAGAAAGTACTTTTTCACTCAGAGGATCACTGGTCTGTGGAACTCCTTGACAGAAGGAGGGGTGACAGCTGTCAGCCTTGACAGCTTTAAGAAAGGATTAGACAAGTTCATGGAGAACAAGGGCATCAATGGCTATCATTACAGATGCCTAAGAACAACCTCTGGGTTGGAGAGATATGCAGGATATCTCTGAATGCCATTTGCAGGGAATTGTAAGCAGGTGAAGACATCTGCTTGGGAATACCCTGAAGCAAATGGTGAGCCACCGTGTGAGACAGAATGCTGGACTAGATGGGCTGTGGTATGTTCCAGCAAGGCTGTTCTTATGTTCTTATGACATTGCCGCTTGATTTCTGGTTGGAATTTAAGGTAAAGCAATTGGGTCTGCATGCATCAGAGATTCCGAGCACCACATGGGCTTGTGTGGGTCGTTTTGTAACCTACTGGCTCCAAAATGAAACACCCATCCCTAGCATTGCCTTTTTGTAGCCACATTACACTGTTCACTCATAGGCCGTGGTCACACCTGGGTTTTGATCCTGATCTTCTGAAGGTCCGGCTTTTCCTCTTTGTCCCATCATCTGATTTAGTATGTGGGACAGGAGTTCCCACGTCCAAAGCTGTTTTTTTTTTTTAATTTTAAAGTGCAGTTCAGCCCCCTTGGCCAGCAGGTGGCACTAGTATTTTTTAAAAAACGGACCACTTGGCTAGGGGAAATTAATGCTTAGAGGACCCGATTGAACTTCCTGTTGCTC
>JAHTLZ010000122.1:1064296-1098573 GCA_023846285.1 Phrynocephalus versicolor
ATAATAATAATAATAATAATAATAATAATAATAATAATAATAATAATAATAATAATAATAATAATAATAATAATAAATAGACAGTGGTTCTGTTAGCTCTTCAGCCATTTCCTTCAATATGCTTGGATGCAGTTCATTAGGAACATTAGGAAGAACTTCATGACAGTTAGAGCTGTTCGGCAGTGGAATATGTGCCACAAAGGGTGGTGGAGTCTCCTTCTGGGGAGGTTTTTAAGCAGAGGCTGGATGGACTCTGTCGGAAATATTGTGATGGGGTTCCTGCATGGCAGGGGATTGGAATAGATGGCCCTTGAGGTCTCTTCCAACTCTATGATTCTATGATTGTATGACTCTATGATCCTATGACCCTGGGGATTTGAACTCATTTAAAGTACTAAGATACTGCTTGATTAGTATATCTTCTCTTTATAGTATACTCACAGTAGCCTGGAAGAATGTAGATTGTCTTTTTGGAGAAGAATGAGCTGAAGTACAAATTGAGCAGTTCTGCTTTTTCTTTGTCAACTGCTATCAATTTTGGTATGATATGTTATTCATGGGTTGTGGTGATGAAGTTTAAGTAAGGCTCTATGGTAGATGGGATTCTTTCAGAATGCTATGTAATTGAGTTGTCTCCATTCCTTCTAATTCAAGCTTTACAATAAAGATTTCATTTTTGTCCCAATCTGTAGTTGTTCACAATGGCACTGTAGTTGTCCACAGTGGCACTGATCTGCATCTGGTAATGTTGACAGCATGCATCTACTTACTATGCTAGTTTTTGAGATCATAGCTGACTTTTTTGCAGCAGTGATTGTGCTTACCTTGAGCGTTCATTTGCTGATAGAACCATTCAAAGGCTTAGGGCCATTTCAATTATAATGAAGACATTGCCTCATAGTTTCCATGGAAGATAAGCATGCCTTTAGAGTCATAATTGAAATATATTAGCCATCTGAAAACACATACCCGGGAATTTTGTCTTGTAATGGCCCATTGGAAGGTATTTTGGTATCTTCAGACATACTGGAAATCCTTAAAAGGATACAGAGAAAATATAATTTTCTTATGTTGCTTAACACAGTCCATTTGTGCAACACTTGGGATATTTTTTCTGTATTTTATCTCAGAAAAAGTACTGCTTTTATGGATACAAACTTAAGAATGACTAGACCCCCCACCAATGTTTTCTTTCCATGACTGTATTTCATAAAGCATTTAATGTGATTGTTGTAAAGAAGCCTGTGTTGTTCACATTTTCACTTGGTGGGAAAAGAAGCACTTAAATATTAGATTGCAATTCTGCTGAATACATAACTTCATAGTACTGTACTTCCTATTCTTAAATGTAGTTTAAGCATGCAAATAGGGTAGTGTGCTGTGCAGAAAATTTCTCCCCTGAGAAATTGCAACCATTCACTTGCAGTTTGATAGAAAAGGAAATCTCTTCGAAAAGAATGGGAAAGAAAGGGGGATTTTGGATAAATTCTTATGGGGGGGTTCCATGATTTATGTGCTATTAGATGCTTAGATAGTTATGCAGCCTACTTGTGCTACCCCAGTTTTAAAGACAACTTTAAAGAAAGAAAAACTAGATGTGTGTCATGATCTTTAGTAGGAATGGGCACAAAACGGAAAAATAAAGTTTCATTTCATTTCATTTTGTGCTCACCCCCATTTCATTTTGTTTCATTTCTTACAATTTTTTTTACAAAAATCGTACAAAATGAAATGAAATGAAACAAAACAGCTCCCCTGGGTCCAAGAGACACCAAATTTGGTGCCCAGGAGCTGTTTTTCAAGGGCTCCTGCTGAGCTGACCCATTTAAAACTGGCCCAGTCGGCACCAGGGGAATCCAGGCATTGATAGCTCGGCAGGAGCCCTCTGAAAATGGTTGGGAGGGCAGTTCTTGTGATCAAGCTGCCCTCCTGAGCATTTTCCGAGGGCTTCTGCTGATCTCTCATGGGCTGGACCCCTTTAAACCTGGCCCAGTCGGCATCCAGACTGGGCCAGTTTTAAAGGGGTCCAGCCATTGACATTTTGGTAGGAGCCCTCTGAAAATGATGGAACAAAATGGTTTGTTTCCTTTTTCGTTTCGTTTCACTTAGTTTCATTATGTAACAAAATGACAAAACAGCATTTCGTTTTTTGTTTCCTGCCCATCCCTAATCTTTAGTTGTTATGTACTATCAAGTTACTTCCAACTTATGCTGCTCTTACCAATTAATGGTTTCCCAAAACTACTATCAATAATAGACATATTCAGGTCTTGCAAACTAAGGGCTGTGGGTTCCTTCTTTCAATCAATTACAATTCAATCCATCTCAAATTAACTCTTTCTGTTTTCATGCTGCTTTCCACTTTCCATAACCTCTTCCATAAAGTTATGCTTTTCTGGGAATTGGACATTATGCTGTCTTTCCTCATGTCTGCTTAGGGTTTATAAGAACAGAGTTCCATTATAGAGACCAAATTTACCAGCAGCAGTCCTTTGAAATGTAACACTTGGAAGGTTTATGAAAGGTGCCAAATGATGAAGAATAATGCCTGTTGAAGCAAGATTTGTCAGAAGACATCTTTCTGGTATGTTCTTAGATGATTTTTTTTTACCATTTTTGGAAAAGCAGCTGTCCCACTTACATGAACATTACAGTGCTCTAGATTGGCATTATGTAGAAGGAATTGTGGAAGAAAAATGTGCCTAGGATATCAACATAGTGCCACTTGCAACATGTTGCCACTTGCAATGGCTGTGTAAAATATTAAAAAGTTCATAGCAAAGAAAAGTTTTCTGCCATTGTTGGTGGTGGTCTCCACTTTTAAGAAATGCTTGAAACATTTCTCCATCCTCTGCAGAAATTCAGTGAAACTGCTCTAATTTTTGTGGCTACAAATAGATCGAAGAAATTCAAAAGGCCATCTGTATATATCTATACTTTGCAACATAAATGCGAAATGTGGAGCTTCTTTAATTCTGGTGAAAAACAAACCACTTTGCAGGAATAATTGCAAGAAAATTATATTACTGACATAAGCCAGCTTGATTTCACCCTTGTACCAATTCTGTAAATGAATCACATGAAGCAAGCAGCTAATGCTCCCCAAGGGGACTTTAAGACAATGTAACATACCTTTAAAAAGCTTAGTTTAGTCATTTATTTATTGATGCAAATGTTGCATTTTATAGCAGCTGTCTTAATTTAAGATGAAAGATTTAACAGCAGAGTGAAGAATTCCCTGCAGAGGCATGGTATTCTTCATTATTTAAGCAGCCCTACTTTTGTCTGATATGGCCTTGTCAATCACCAAGAACATTCTGCACCTCTAATGCTTCAACTTTAAAAAAGCAATCACATGTATGCTAAAAGATATGCAGTGTGGGGAGAGTGATGGACTAGAGCTCAGGAGACCTGGGGTTCCACATGGAAAGAGGAGTACAACTGTTCCTCTGCAAAGAAACTACATTGTAAGGAGTCTTTCCAGTATACAAGTATCCCGTCTACATGTAACTGACAGGTGTTTCACTAGTTGTTTATTTTGAAGATAATCTTATTATTTATGCCCACCAGCCTAAACCCAGAAGCATACATTTGATTGGCAAATTGCCTTCAGTTAAGAAGTCAGGTTTTATATTTCATATAAACATGAAGTTGAAAGGGGCCTACACGGTCACTGAGTTCAACCCTCTTCTCAAGGCAGGAATGCATTTCATGTTAGTTTGTATAACTTTCTTTGGCTAACTGTAGCTAATTGGTAGTATGCCAAAATGTGCCATGGCCATGTGCCTGGTCTGGTGCCTGATTGAGCAAATGAGATGTGTCTCTGCGCCTTGTCAATTAGTTACAGTTAGCCATGGCATAAACAAACCTTTACATGAACACATATAGGATTCTGACAAATATACCAAAAATTGCTATTTTACAACCACACCAAACAAATTATTTAATGATAGTGAATTGGAGTTCTTTACATATTGGAACTCCTTTGTAGTATTTCAATTTCATTACTGAGAATTTTCCACATAGCTTTTTTTATTAATTTCATTCAGTTTGCCAACATGTCCATCTAAACTTGGGTCAGCATTCAGCATGACCCATTTACACTTCACAATTATCAGTTTTATGGCACAAGGACAGTTTTCATGGAAGTGAAAAGAAATATTTGCGCAATCTGAAGGAAAAACTTGACTTTTTGTCACAAAACTTATCCTTGAGATTAATAGTTGATGTGGGGAGGAGCTGAATGAGAAATGAGCCATGGATGGAAAAAGATCTAATTCTGTTTCTACTCTGTTTGCAGACTGAACTGTGCTCTTTCCATATGACTGCATTCTAGAGGAAAAGCTGTCTTTGACACGAGTAGGAGTTTCTTTCCATAGTGAATAACAGGTTTATTGGGATGGATATTTCAATGGGTTCAAACTCCCCACAGCATTGCTTGATTGTAAAGCTTTACTGAAGATCTGGGATTTTTTTAAAAAATCATCCTTTGTTAGCTGCTGCTGAAAATCTTGTGATGGATGTATAGATCGGTCAGTTGACACTTTTTTTTTTAAAAAAAATCCAGATCATAACAATCTATAGAAGACTCTTGGATAGAGTTAACATAGACAGTTCCAAATATATTTATTGGGGGATTTTTTTGTAGTCATTTTAAACGAGATAATGGATTGGTCATTTTTAATGGGGGGGTGTTAAACTTAACTCTTTCCATGCTTTTTATTTGTTTGTTATTTTTTGTGTTTTCTTGTTGGTTTCTTTGATTTAGAAAGGTTCTGTACTTCTTGAGTTAATGAAACGTTTGCATACATACTAGAGATTTTTCACTGCAGAATTTAAAAAGTTGCATTTAAGGAAAATTAATTTATTTAAAATAAATTCTAAACTTAGTCCCATTGAATAGATTGGCAGAGTCAAAAGTTCACATTATTCCAGAGGCAGAGCTGATTTCCCTTGTGAAAACTTGTAAGGAGACTGTGAAAATATTTACTGAAGATGCATGGCAAAATCTCCCATTTTTTGGATAAATGTCATTCTATTACGTACTTCCTTTAAAGGAAACCTGTTTGTTTAGTTTTTACTCATTAAAGAAAAATGATCTTGCCATTCTGTTTCTGCAGACTTTCTCTCTAATATCTTCTTCACCCTACTTATGAATGTATACAATGTTTCATTTTGTAAAACTCCTGCTAGCTAGCCTCTACCACACATGTTCAGTCTTATAACAAAGTACCAGTAGCTGTTCTTCCCTTTTGAAAGGCCTTTATGAGGATCAATATTTCAGCCTCTGGAGGCTGGATTATTTCCAGATTTAAAAATTGAGTGGTGCCAACTATTCTCCTTCAAGATACAAGATTAGTATCTGTTTGAATTAACTCATTTAAATATAGGGATGCTTATGATTTTCTCTTTCTGAATGGGTGGGAACATTTTTACATTTAAAAAACTAACTTGAAAACCCTTTCCCCAATTGTCCTCAAATTTGGCACAGATTAAGAGCAGCTGCATCTGTTACAGGCATGGTGCTGGTTCAAAGTCCAGTTTGAAAGTTATACATTTTTGTTTGGGCTGTCATCATTTCTAGAACTGCCTTCTAGAATGTTGATCTGGTTTTCCAGCAAAAGGTCATTGCTGCACTCGCACCAGGCAACAATACCCTTCTCTCTGCAAGTGCCTTTATCCTCAGCTTGCTCTGGAAGGTTGGCTGATTTTCTAAAACAGATTTGGGGGGCCAAAAGAATATAAGAGGGAGGGGAAAGTCCTGATATATCAACTGAAATCGATTCTTGTAATGCCAGATGCTCGCTGTGGTTTATTTCCGGCATTTACTGTTACTTATGATAGTTATTCCACACATTTCCATACAGTATCACCTTAAGAATAACAATAATTAGTTGCCATCAAGGCAATTCTGATGTATGATAACTCTTTTCAGGATTTTCTGTGTAGAGAGTTCTCAGAAATGGTTTTGCCTTCTGGGAACGCTCTGGGACAATGCACGTTGCGCAAGACCACACAGGATGGCTTTTACCCAGGGGTCACAGTGGAGAACTGAACTCCCAACCTCTGACTTCACAGCCAGATACCTGATTCATTAAGCATTCCATCCAGCAGATGCCTTTCGGAGTGGGACATGTTTATGTAAGAACTTAAGAACATAAGAAGAGCCATGCTGGATCAGGCCAAAGGCCCATCTAGTCCAGCTTCCTGTATCTCACAGTGGCCCCACCAAATGCCTCTGGGAGCTCATGAGACTAGATATCTGTCTCCCGATACCATCCCCTGCACCTGGCCTTTGAAGGACCCTGGTTTTAAGCCTGGAGATTACACATCTCCATCATGGTTTGTAACCTGTGATGGACTTCTCCAGGAATCTGTCCAGTCTTCTTTTGAAGGCATCCAGGCTAGATGCCATCACCACATCTTGTGGCAGGGAAGTGCAGACTGACTTGCCAATCATGTAATTATGCTGGCCAGTTCCATGTTTACATGTAACAATTACAAAGACCATAAGTGTACTTTAAATGAAGGGTAACTATTAAAGAAGATGGAGCCAAACTTTTTTCTACTGCCAAAGGTTTACATTGTTATACATATTTTATAAAACACTTAATATAGTAAGAGAAGTGAACAATTTTATAAAATATCCATACTAACATCAGTTCCTAGATGTTCAATACCAATAGTATCTTAAGACCTGGCCTTTTGATGACTTTCCTAACAGCTTAAATGCTTCATTAATTAGTATATGCAGCCACCTACTTTTAAAACCCTTAAAAGAATTATAGCAATAAGAAATGTTTTTTCAATATACATTGCTACAGAAACCATTTTCAAATACCATTAAATGATCAAATTTGTTTCACCTGTAAAATAAAGATTCTTTAGAAAAACAATAATTCAGTCACATAAAGATTTGTTATCTAAAGAAATGGCCAAGTTTGAAATATATTGTCTATTTAAGGCTAATTTGGCCATACGTCTAATGGGTATGGCTCATAAACCTACACATAAAAAGCTTTGAAATGGAGAATGGATGGCAAAGTCACCCCAGGTTTTATCTTCTTTAGTTTGAATATTTAAGCTACTGGCTCATTCTCAATTTTATTGCTATCAATATATTATTGCTTACTCAAGGAAGAAATACAGATTTGCTACCTAATTTTCTTAAAATTTAACTTGACATTGATCCTTCCCATACCTTTAAAGCGTTTTATATATTAGGTACCTATATAGATCCATATTTAAAGGACGTTTTCAGCCCCAACTTGGAAGTTTCTTTTGTTCATCAGAACTCTGATGGTACTGCAGAGTCAAGTAATAAATCTGTGGTAATTACCTAGTTGGAATGACGTTAACAGTGACAACTGGAGTCACAAAGGGTTTTCTTAACGATAATTGTATGATGTTTGGCTTAAGAGTGGTACAGATACATAGAATGAGAAATATGCTTCCTGTAATACATATTCCAGTCTTACTTTTGGGGTTTGGCTGCAACTGTTTCTTGAATAGGTTTCCAAGAATAGATGTAGTAAAAACTCAATTTGCACAGATATGAAGAATGGAGAGGATGGAAATAAGAACAAGGAAATAGGCGGGTGCTTTTAACTCTTGAGCCTCACCAACAGATGTTGTCAAATAGGGAGCTATTTTTTGTTTTGGTGTGTCAGTTTTCAGGAACAAGACCTTTCAGATTAGTCCTAGTCAAGAATAAATGTACACTACACTCCTGGATCCAGTCCTGAGCCTGAATGACCAGATGGTTGTGGTGTCATTTGTGGCCAAGACTGCCTATACATCATTTACTTTGGTCTCCAGATAGTGCCTGTTCATGGAAATCTCAGCTATTCTCATGGTGACATAGACCTCGGTTACATACTGTTATAATAAGACACTTTATGTGGGCTCCACTATGAAGAATTTGAAAACTGATGTTAGTTAAGAATACTCCAACCGCACTGCTGACCAGAACTAGCTATAGAGAATGTGAAACTCCTATATTACAGCAGCTTCCTAGCTACTAATCAATTTCTGATATAGACAGGTTTTGAAAGAAAATGGAAGGTCCCCCACTGTTTTTAAAGGCACTCTACTTCTTTGATGATGAAACACACCTCTTCTTAAGAATTCACACCTTTTCCAAGCTTATGGATTTTGAAAGGAAAGTAAATTGGGGACAAAACAATGCATGCTTTGTAAAATCCCTGGAAATTCATTGATTCATCAAAGCAGAAAACTTTGCTTTTCGTCATCCCTAATGAATCGAAATTATTACAAATCACAATTTTTGATTCATTTCCATCTCTTGTTATGATAGTAGTAAGCAGGAAGGCTCAACATGCTGATTCTGCTTTTGGTATAGTCTTTTGCTAGATGAAACATGCAGTTCTGCTAAAAGACTGATTCTAGCTGGTTTTAACATTTTAGAAATTTGTTTCATCAAATGTATTTAGCTACTTTTTGATAAAAAGGAAAACTAGGTTCTTTGTTAAGAGAAGACTATATTTTCTTAAGAACTGTGTGCAAGATATTATCTGCTTAGCCATCACTCTATTCCACCACTCCTGATGGCCCATAAATTAACTGCTTCAAAATTTCTTAATGATTCAAATTAGATAGTTTAAATTATTAAATTATTAGAACAGAATCCTTTGGACTTAATACCAGTAATTTTTCCTCCTAACATCTTTTGATTACAAATCTGAAAGGAAGCATCCTTATGATCTCAGGGTTTTGTAAAATACTTTAGAAACGGAACAGAGGAGTTGCTTTCAGTCTGTCTTCAATGAAGCCACGTAACCATGTTCTAAGAAACCTTGCATTTTTCATTGAACAATAATGACTGACTGAGTCAACAGATTGGCTTTTCTAAAGAGTGATTCGTCTGCCGTTATCAGTTTTCTGCATTGTGTAGCTACATTGGGCTCTTGGGTGTATCTGAGGGCATATCAGCAGTTGTTGCAGGATAACAGTAGGGTCCAACAGACCCAATCAGCACTCTAGTATGTAAGCTGAACATTAATCTAGCCCTGAAATCTTTTGCAATAAATACAGCAAGAGTTCCATGCTATGTGTGAAAGAGCTTACCAGCAGCCAAGTTGAGTTAGAAAGCATTCAAAAAGTTAAGTCAAAACTGTGGGGAAGAAAAAGACAACATAGCATTTAATTTTATAGTCTAGGTCAAAATCCTCTTTTGGTTTTTATATATGTGCAAGCAGAAACATGGAAGTCATGGCAGCTAATTGAGACTAATTTGCAAGATTGATTAAATCTGACAAAATTGATACTGCCTGGAGTTGTTCTTTAGATTAAGCTTGGTGGTATATAAATCCAAATAAAGCTGCTGATTGCATACCTGGTTGTGCAACCAGCATGAGGTGAGGCACGAGACTAGTACCTTGTTAAATAATTTCTGTTAGCTTCTCTGTTTTCACTTGCATGTGTGTCAAATGACCAACAGGATCCTCATATTCTATATTTGTATAATAAATGCTTCTTGATAGGTATGAATGTGGTGCATGCTGTGTATTTGCCTCTCGCAAAACTGAAGCATTAGGAGCCAAAGTGCTGTCAATGTTTGAGTGTGGTGATTATTGGTGTTTGGCAGGACATCAATATATTATCCTTTAGCAACATTCGGGAAATGCACCAAAGAGGAATATAAGGAAATAGCCAGTATATGCAGGGGGATGGGAAGAAAAGCTAACACAGAGAATGAACTTAGATTTTCAGAGAGATTAAAGATAGTAAAAAGTGTTTTTTGAGTTATGTCTGCAGCAATAAGAAAAATAAAGAAATGGGGTTGAAGAGCAAATGAGGTAGGGTGGAAATTGCAGCACAGAATAGTTAGGAAGGTAGTACAGGAATACCTGGGACCCCTAAATGGATTTAAATCTCCATGGTCAGATGAATTACACTCAAGGATATTAAAAGAACTGACAGAAGTACTTTCAGAGCCATTGGCAATAATCTTTGAGAAGTTCTGTAGAACAGGGAAAGTCCCCATAGATGGGAGGAAGGTGAATGTTGTCCCCATCTTCAAAAAGATAATAATTATTAGCTAGTCAGCTTGACATCTATTCCTGGAAAGATTCTAGAACAGATTCTTAAGCAGACAGTCTGTAATTATTTAACAAACAATGCTGTCATTACTAGAAGTCAACATGGGTTTCTAAAAAGAAGCCACGCCAGACTAATTTGATGAGGGGATTGCTGTGGGTGTTTATCTTGATTTCAGTACAGCCTTAAAGTTCCCCGTGACATACTTGCAAAAAAGTTAGTAGAATGCAGGGTGGATAATGCCAGGGCTGTCCAACTTTGAACAGGCCAGGGTCTACTTTTTCTGTCCCAAAGTGCCTGAGGGTTACTACACTAATACCTCTACTTATGAATTTTATCCATTCCAAGCACACGCTCGTAAGTAAGTAGAGCAGTGGTTTCCCATAGGAATGCATTGAATTGATTTTCAATACATTCTTATGGGAAGGCTGACCATGCACTCTTCCCTTGCACCTGCTCAATTATCTGGCCAGTGGGAGGAGCAGGGGACCACGCCATGGCCCTTGAACTGCCCCGCTCAGCTGAGACAGTGGGCTGGCAGACCCAGAACTTTACTGTGGCAGTGGTGGTCCTTGGGGTAGGGGAGGGAGGGGTGGAGAACTTATCCCCTCACTTTTTAATTGGTGGCTGGTTGGCCTACTTTTGAACCCTTTGCAGGCTACCAGTAGTCAGCTGTTGTGCAGGCCTGGATAATGCTATTGTTAGGTGGATTTGTAATTGGTTGACTGATTGTATGCAAATGGTGATTGTAAGTGGCTTCTCCTCAGCATGGAGAGGGGTGACCAGTGGGGTTCTGTTCTGGGTCTGGTGCTATTCAACATCTTTATTAATGACTTGGATGAAGGAATAGAGAGTAGACTGACTAAGTTTGCAGATGATACCAAATTGGGAGGGTTTGCTAATTCCCTAGAGGATCGGATAAAAATCCAAAATGACCTTGACAGATTAGAGTGCTGGGCCAACGCAAATGGAATGAGTTTCAACAGAGAGAAATGTAAGGCCATGCATCTAGGCAGGAAAAAATGAATTGCATAGGTATAGGATGGGAGACACCTGGCTGGAGAACAGTACCTGTGAAAGGGATCTGGGAGTCTTGGTGGACCATGTTGAATGTTGAATTCAGCAGTGAATTGCAGCAGCCACGAAAGCCAAAGTGAAACTTGGTTGCATCTACAGAAGCATAGTTTCTAGAGCAAGGGAAGTGATAGTACCACTCTATTCTGTTCTGGTCAGACCTCACCTGGAGTACTGTGTATAGTTCTGTGCACCTCAATTTAGAAGGATGTTGACAACATTGAGTGGGTCCAGAGGAGGGCAACCAGGATGGTTAAAGGTCTGGAACAGATATCTTACGAGAAAGCAGCTTAGGGATCTGGGAATGTTTAGTCTTACAAAAAGAAGGTTGAGAGGGAATATGATAGCCATGTTTAAATATTTGAAAGAATGTCATATTGAAGAGGGGTTTGGCTTTTTTCCCCATGGCTTCAGAGACTAGGACTCGTAGCAATGGTTCAAACTACAGGAAAAGATACTCCATGTGAACATTAGGAAGAATTTCATGATGGTTAGAGCTGTTCCGCAGTGGACTATGCTGCCACGGAGGTTGGTGGTGTCTCCTTCTTTGAAGGTTTTTAAGCAGAGGCTGGATGATCATCTGTTGGGTGTACTTTGATGGGGGTTCCTGCATGGCAGGGGGTTGGGCTGGATGGCTCTTGAGGTCTCTTTCAACTCAGTGATTCTCAATGATTGTGTAAGGCAAATCAAAAAATAGGAGTGCCCTAAGCAAAAATAAAATGTAACAGATGTAGCAGAAATACTGCCTTTGCTCTCTACTAAATTCGGGGACATTTGGGCAAAAGTTTTTTTTAAATAAATAAAACTGTTTTACCCCCATGCAGAAGCATAATTTCTGAGAGCTCTGAAGGAATATTTTGCATAACATAGCATTCTGCCCAATCAGAATGTGTCTCTAGTCAGCCCACAGAGCAGGTGTCTGTCACTTTTAACCCTGCCATGGCCTTCATTGTGAAAGAAAGAAGTGGTGTGGTGAAGGAGAGTCTCCTGTTATGAGATGACATGGGCAGAGCTTAGGGAAATTGTTTCTTTGACCTAAAACTCCCAGGATTCAATTTCTATCATAGCTAACCTTAGGCTTTTACTAAGAGATATATCCCCTTTGAATCCCTAGTTTGGTGTAGTGGGCAGAATAGACTCAAGAGGCCTGCATTTGAATCCCTACTGAGCCATGGAAAATCACTGGGGGCGTGGAGCTGGTAAAACCACTTCTTAAATGTTTTAGTTCCCTCCTCTTCTTCCCCCTCCTCCTCCCTCCCCTCCCTAATCCACCCCCTCCCCAACTCTATATACTATAGCCAATGGATATCTGGACTACAGCCAATGGATATCTGGTATGAAATGTATATCCCGTCTCATATTATATTTCTGCTGCTATATGTCAGAAGAAGTGCACATGTGCACGAAACTTTACATTAAAATATGAAAGTTAGTCTTTAAGGTGCCACATGTTTGTGTCTTTTGTTTTGTTTTGTTTTTGTTTGATTTTTGCCTTAAATATTTTATTTGCCCCAAAAGCCTTATTAGGGCCATGTATTCATCAACTGGAGGTTTTTGAAGAGTTTATTACGTATATGTGCCCACGTGGGTAAGAGGCAGGAAGATATTTCCATCACTACTTGCTTAGAATTGAAATACTGTGTGAAAGAACACAGCCTATCATGCATTTCACTACTCCTAAGGTGAAAGGTATAATTTGTTAGAGACCATTAGACCAAGACTCAATTCCTTCAATAATGATTTTCATAATTACGTCTGGAAAAGATTGTGAATCTCTTTCAACTGCAAACAGCTGCTAATTATTCTTAGCCTATGGAAAGAACAATAGATTAAACAATTTGTCTTTTAAAGCTTACAGCTCTATATGCAGCAGATATAATGTTTGATAAGGAAAATGCTTTCAAAAGCAAAATCATATGGTATTTAATGCTTCTTAGAACATTACTGTCTGCATGTTAATTATAATAGATCTTTAAAATGTAGATTATATTAGGGATTTTCAAATAAGAGTTTACTGACAGCTTACTTTATTTTATTAGAAGAATATTTTGTATTGTGTTGTTTTCTGAGACCAACGGCAGAAAGCTTGAAATGAAAGGTAATTAATATATATTTTTATAAATCTTTCATGGCAATTAAATAATAATATCATTATATAATAAATTGCTAGTATTCTTGTAAAAAGCGCTGAATCTTAGCATCACTGCAAGATGATTTGCACATCTACCTTCTTTTATTATAGGCACAGAAAGTTTTTTGCTTCTTCAAAGGGATTGCTGAAGGACAGTTTGTTCTCATCACAAGCTGTGGCGAAAATAGCAAGGTTACTGAAATGTGAGCTTTTCAGAACGATATAGGAACATGCAATTTACACATTTGTCCCTTTTAATGCAGTACTTATCTGTCTCCATTTCAGACTCTGGCCAAATTGCCTTTTACAATGGAAGGTGTTTTATTTTTTTTGCACCATAGGCTGTACTGTAGGTCTATGTGAATTATGAAACCCATAATTTTTATTTTTGAAGTGATGGTTCCCATTTTCTTCAATTCCTGTATTTACTGAATTGTTAAATAAAACTGAGGTTACAGAGCACATTAAAGTTGTTCCATAAGACTGGAGAATTTCATTTGCAATTAAAATCTCAGGAATCTTAAACACATCTGTCAGAATGAATGACAGGCTGAATCATTGTTCCTTTTCAACATCGGTGACATGAAAGTTGTCACAGCAATTTGAAAAATTAAGGTAAGCCACAAAGTTAGGCAAGAATGAAACTTTTAAAGTTAAGTTTTAACACATTAACGTACTGAAACAGCTAAATATGGTCTTCAACTTATAGCCGGCCTTGTAATAGTTGATTTGTTTCTGTTTTAAAGCTTTTAAAAATACAACAATTAGTAATGGCTGCTGGTATTTTATTTTAGAAGTATATTGGATTGCTAAATTCAGCAATCGTTTAATGCAGTTGGTCAGATGAAACTTGCTTTAGTGTATTTTATTGTTTATTTATAGATTTTTAAAGTTTATACTTGTGAAGTGAAAAGTAGGGACAGTATGGAAGCGATTGCAGTTTTTTGGAGGGAAGTCTGGAAGAAATGTAAAGCATATCTGAAGAGATGAAACCTAGAAGAGAAAAGGCATTACTTACCTTGTAAATAGAAATTGTATTACTTAGCTTTGCCCTTTAAGGTCAGTCAGAACTATTCAGGTTAGTTGCATCCTTGCCTGAATATTGTTATTAATGTTGCTTTGACCATCATCAGAGTGATAGTGCCATTAAGGAATTAAAGCTTGGAGTCACATTTTTCTACCTGATGCTGTCCCACTGGAACCCCCCCCCCCCCACACACACACCAGACCACCATTGCCAGGAAGGCAAGAGCCAGCCAAAAGTTAGATACGGTAGGTGTTGCTAAAGAAAGTGATTCTGCTGCCAAAAAAAAAAAAAAAAACTAACTGCATTTCTTCAAAGAGATCGTTAAAGTTGCTTTGATGACAGCCAAACCCATCCCTCTGAGCTAATAACAGGCATGTGTGCAGTTTGCACTAGAACCACAATTTAAAAAAGGAAAGGGTTAACTCTTCTCTGCCCAACAAACTGTGATCCCTTGCAGAACTCAAGAAGACCCATGTGTGTTGTTTCATGAACAAAACAAAGCAAAATTGGAAGATAATTTAACACATTGTTTCAGTTTAGTAGAGTTGTTTGATGTTATGTGGACCTTTTGATATACAATATTACTATTTCTAAATACCTAGTAACATATCTTGATAAGGAGAAGATAAAACACCATCACAAAAAAATGCATACTTTTGGGATAAAGTCATCTATTTTTTTTTATTTGCCCAGTGCATTTGAGCTGCTACTGCTACATAATCATTATTCATTGAAGTTGCAGCCCAGTTGATGCTGAGCTAGCATGTAGAGTTAGCTAAGTTGGTGCTGACTGGTGTTTTGGGCTAGTGGAATGCACACCTATATACTGTATCTGTTGAGTTTCCCATCTTGCCTTTTCATCTCCAGCTCTCTTATGGATCTTAGCACATATTGTAGATTTATAAGTTCTCATTGCTACTATCCTTTTTTACTTGAGGTTTTTCTATAATTTGGATGTGAGAGAAAACACCATCAGCCTAAATGTTGTAAATTCACTTTGTGTAACCTTCAAAAGGTGTAATGTGCTTTTCTGCTTTTCTCCTGAGTATGGAAGCTGCACAGGGTGATCAGTTTCTTCAAAAAATAAACAATATAATATAAATAAATGTTATGATTCTAAATTGGGGAGGCAGAAGAGCCAAAGTTTCACATGATATACAGTATACAGTTGTCATTGTTACACAAAAACAGCCTGAGTGTTGCAATTACTAACTGAAATGATAAAAGGCCTGTTGCAGAGTTCTGACTGTTGATTAAATTCCTCTAGCTGTTCAGTGGAAGTACTGTACAAGGATTCACAAAGGAGAATAGCTTCAGGTTCCCCAGATTAGTCCACCTCCTTCTCCTCATCAACCGGTACTTAAACTCTCAAACAAATTTCTCATCAACTGGCACTTAGAGTTCCTACTCTGAGGCATTGTAGGCAATATAAAAAACATTTCATTTTTTTATATTGGTGCAGTGGTTAAAATGTCTGTACAGCTAAAACTGTGCTCACATCCTGGGGTTCAATTCCAGATAGCCGGTTCATGGTTGACTCATCCTTACATCCTTCCAAAGTTGGTAAAATGAGTACCCATATTGCTGGGGGGTGGGCACTGTGTAGCCTGCATACTATTATTAAACTGTAAACTGCCCAGAGACTACTTAAAGTGGTATAGGGTGCTATATAAGCAGAACACTTTCCTTTACATTTGAACAGCTCAGACTACAAACTGATGAGCGTGACTGCTTTCAACAACAGACCTCAACTGTAGTGGGAAAAAGTACTGAGAAAACACTAGAGAGGAAAAATGTGCTGTGAAATTGGAGGCAGAGAAATAATACTTGGTTGGTGCTGATTAGACATGGGCACGACTCCGCGAAATTGTCGTTTCCATTTTCGGTTTTCGTTTCCGTTATGTAACGGAAATGGTAACGATAATTACGCCGCTCCAGCTCGAACCCGACCCGAAAAAAGAAAAATTGGGTCGGGTTTTTCGTTGTCGTTAATGGCATCGCGGCGATCGCGCGATGCCATTGCCAAGCAGCACAGAAAAAAGTTTAAAAAAGTAAAAAAAAAACCTGACTCCTGGCCAAAAAAGCAGGCGAACATATGCCTGCCTGAGGACACCTACCAGAGGGGTGGTTTATGGGGGGGGGGATCGCCGGCCTTCCCCACCCTCTCCTGTCCTGGGCTGCTTGCATCAGGCTGGGGGGGTCATCCTCGTCATCTGTCTTGCGTGCCATGCGGTGTAGGGGGGAATCCAAAATGGCAACCGCAATATTTATTTTTAAATCATGGTCCAAAAACCCACCAAAGCACAACAGAAACATGTGAAAATTAGGTATTTCGAATGCCTGAATTTTTATAGCAGCAGCAGTGGGTTTTTTATAGCAGTAAAAGGTTGCACTGATTTTATTTTATTTTATTTTTATTTTTTTAGACCTGCCCATGTGGGCTGGGCATGGGATGGGACCATGCAATTTTTTTGAACCATTCCACCAATGGCATGGCCAGGTTTTGACTGACACTTCTGGATGTGCCAGAGGGCATAAAAAGCTGAGGCACCTTCCAGAAGTCACAGTCGGGTCTGGATGTGGAGGAGGGTGGAGGGCTGTGTGGCTGGCTGCTGCTGGCTATTCAAATTTGGAGGGAGGCTGGAGGCTTTAGATTTAAGTTAGGCAGGCAGGGAGGGAATTGAATTTAGAAAATAATTTCTTTGATTCCCTGTAGCTTTGTCTGTTGAAGGGAATAGCAGTTTATTCTTTATTTCTTCTCTGGTAGTTTGTGAGGATTTTTTTTTCTGATATTGGATAAAGGGGGAGGTTCGACTGAGAGTGGGAGGTGTGGATTTATTCTAAAAATATATTATATACTACCATTTATTTTCTATTTTCCCAACTTCAATTTGCTTGCACACACACACATTTGGGGTGCAAGCCAAGAACAGAACATCTAAAGTGATATCCTAACTGCCCACTCGCCTGCCCGCCCGCACCGCCGCCCGCCCGCCCGCTCGCCCACCCGCACATCCCCCCTGCCGCTGTCGCTGCCCGCCCATGGCCATCCCGCCACCGCCGCCCGCCCGCACCTCCCCCCGCCGCCTGCCCCCCGCCCCACCCAGGGCGCAAAAACACCTAGCGCCAGCTCTGATTGCAGAACGCTCCTATGCTCTGGGAAGTCAAATCATGCTAAATCGCGGTGGAAATGACAAACAACAAACGGAAACGACAATTTTTTGAAAATTTTCGTGACAAACGGAAACGACCCGAAACGGACCCGTTCCGACAAACGACAACTCGAAACGTCATTTTTTCTGGTCGTGCCCATCTCTAGTGCTGATACATTGTCTCATCCCCAGCACAAAAAAAGTCCCTCCCAGCCATGTCTTCTACTGGCAGCATGCATGGTTGTAAAAACTCCAGCAAAGTCTTTGACAAATTTATTTTGTAGTAGCTTTCATAAACCAGAGTTTACATTAGAAATTTAATTTTTCATCTTTAACAGTCCTAAGCTAGGGACCTCACTTAAACTTTTTTTCTTTTTAGCAAACCTAACTCTTCATTTTTCACGTGCAGGTCAACCACAGTCCGTGGTGCTGTGATATTTTATTCTCACCTCCTCCCACAATTTTTAACTCATTAATAAATGAATTTTAATTTCTCAGGGTGGAGATGGATGAGAGAATACAACTAGAGATCTTTGTGCATATTTAGGGCTTATTGTAATTTTGAATGTTACTTAAAGTAGGATAAGAAATATTAGCATGAATTGTGTTTCTTCCCAAAAACTTTTTAGTATGGGCCAATACAAGTTTTCATTTCAGGAAATTTTTGGGGTACTGTTGATAATGTTGAGATATCAGGGTTTCATCACATTTGTAGCACAATCCTGTTCAAAAAGTCCCAGCTCAGATCTAATCTCAGGTTTATAGAACTACAGCCTCAATACCCTTTTGACAATCCAGGGAAATGCAGGGGGCAAAGTATCTTCTGTCTGATTTTTAAATGTTTGGCATAGTAATGTAAAGCTTAACTTATTTCATCTTTGCAGTGAAGAGAAGGAAATACAAGGTGATTTTGCTCGCCCTGGTCTTCTGCGGCACTCTCAACAAGAGAAGAACCGTGTTTGCGGAAATTAAATTTGCATAAATAATGCATATAAGGCAAACCGTGCAAGTGTTGTTCAAGTCATCATTTTGAAAAATGTGAGCAGTAACTTCATAGAGGACTTTCTACCTTTACTCCCAATGTTCTCCATGAAAGTCAACTGTTCTTTTTATTTTGAAGTCCTGGCTGTTTTACTGCCTCTTGGTCCATTAATCTGGTTTTCTGATATCAATGACAGAGTATAGTATAAAGCAAGGAAATAAAAAATGAAAATAATTTTCAGGGTGTGACAGAATAATTCAGTGATATATGCTGTTATCCACAATGGAAATTTCATCCAGTGCAAACAATATTTCTACCTAAAAGATTATGCTTGTGCTCAGTTTTCATTGTTAACATTCCAGCCTCAGCTGGGGTGGGGTGCAGGGTAAGCAAGAAATTAAAAAAAACCCTTGCTTTTGACTCTTTTGTTACATAGATATTCATTAAGAAACTGAACTCTCTCTAAAATGGCCCACTTCTTCAAAATCCAGGCAATGGAATCAGTAACGTAGACAGTTCTATGTTATATTTATAGCACAAGTGGCACCAGAAGAGAGGTAGAATAATAGGATTAATTCCCAAGAGATGCTATTTCAGTCTCTGAATCTTCCTCACATTTTACAATTTATTCAATTTGGAATATATAAATTGGTGTTACATTAAATTACCTATAGCTTAAAGCAATGAACATTTATTTTAACTAACAATATCCAAAACAAATAATTCTGCTTACTGCTGTTGTCTAATTATTTTATTTGAAAAACAAGGTATCATCTTATTTTTTTTAATTGGATTCTATTTGTCTGTCTCCTCTCCTGGTCCAATATTGTGCACATCCCCCCTAAATAGAGATATAAATATAAATCTTCTGATTTTGTTTGGAAAATCTAGTCATAGGGTCAGTGTTGGCTAGCATTTTTTTAAAAAAATCCACTAGAAATCTATTTGTCAGTTCAGCTTCTTTGAGGTAAAAGCCTTCCCTTCTTCCCCAATTCATTTGATCAAGGGAGTCTAATTTTCAGCTGTCAGGAACCCAGATTGAGATTCTCATTAATATATATATATATATTTAGTCATGATTTAGACCAGTTTGGAATCATAAGCAACAATTTGTTACTATCCAAGGAGTCAGTAATCAGGTTTTAAAGGTACGTATTTTTGCCCTTAGTAGAGCTAATGCAGTTACTCAAGACTAGATATTGTGTTTCCCCAATAAGCCACAAAGGCCACAGCCAAGTGATTTGTAGTGAGCGTAGTTGCAAATGAAAGCTGTATATTTAAAGTTTATGGAATGGATCCATATCTGGTCGTATAATAACTAGAGATGGGTATGAATTGCCAACACGGTGGCTTGTGCTGGTTCGTGGTTGCCCAAACAGGTGTTCAGCCTTTCTCAGCTATATCTCCTCCCGTGGGTGCCCTGTCTTTCCTGCCCATAACTTCTGGGCAGGTCCGGCGCTAGGGTTTTCTGCGCCCTAGGCGGGGGGTGGGGGGTGTCAGCGGGGGGCAGGGGGGTGGGCAGGCAGCAGCGGTGGCAGGGGGCGGGTGGCTACAGGGGCAGGGGGTGGAGTGGTGGGCGGGCGGGCGGCAGCAGCGGGCGGCAGGGGTGGGTGCGGCAGGGGTGCGGGGGAGCAGCAGGTTGGCCAGTGCCCCCTGTCCATTTTGGCGCCCTAGGCAACTGCCTAGTTTGTCTTAATGGACGCGCCAGCCCTGCTTCTGGGCACTGCTTCTGAGTGGGCTCGCACTGGAGTAGGCAAGGCTGAGAAATGCCAAATACCTGTTTAACCTGCTGGTTCTGCATTTTGTGCCCATCTCTAATTATACAATATGAAGCACATGTTCCATGTCAGTTATTATATTCCATAGTCTCTCTCTCTCTCTCTCTCTCTCTCTCTCTTATCTATCTATCTATCTATCTATCTATCTATCTATCTATCTATCTATCTATCTATCTATCTATCTATCTGTCTGTCTGTCTGTCTGTCTGTCTGTCTGTCTGTCTGTCTGTCTGTCTGTCTATCATTTGTCTGTCTGTCTGTCAAGCCCAGACTGAAACCACAACAGCAACAGGATATGACCAGTTGTGATATATAGTTCGCAATAGACATGGGCATTTTGTTTTGGAAGGGGTCCTGTTCCAAAACGAAACATGGCACAACAGCTGCCGTTCAGTACTGGAAACCACCTTCCAGAATGAAATCAATCAGTCACTTACCTTGTTTTAGATAGCGCGGGGCTAAACTTCAACGAGGAAGTAGTCTCAGATGCATCATCTTTCACTGAAAGATGACGCAGCTGAGGCTGCTTCCTTGTAGTTTAGCCCTGCACTTAACCGGACTCCTTCAGAAACAAAATGTCCATGTCTAGTTCTCAATTGAAAATTCTGAAGGACATCATCAGAGACCTCCAGCACATTTTTGAAAGTGACAAGTTTCTGGCGGGCCTAGGTGGGTGGGTAAGCCATACTGGCATTTAGACAACCTCTCAAGAGAATTCTAACTAGCAGCAAACAACAGTTCACCAGAGAATCTGACACTGGACCCAGACCTTATGCTGTTAGTTCTGCACACTGTTTTCATGATAACTACTGAGAACCAAACAGCAGAACCCACAATAAAGGGGGCTCATAGTCAGACCCAATTTTATATATGCCAGCTCCTTGCATTTTGTATTTAACAAACAAGTGAAACTTTACACAAGACAGTAAGTGGGCACAAAACAAACCTCAGCAATAGAAACACCCAGAAACCAGTGGGTCAATACTTCATCCTCTTGGAAATCCTGTCTCTGACCAAAAAGCTGAAGTTTTGTTAGCAAAAAACCTCCAAGTCAGATTCCAAAGAGAGGCCACTGAGCAGGAATACATCCAGGAATACAGATGGGCACAAAATGAAAAAAAATTCGTTCCGTTATTCGTTATTCATTTCATTATGTAACGAAACAAATAACAAAAATTGTGATGAAATTGGAATGAACCAAACAGAACCACGAAGATTAGGTTTGTTACGTTTCATTTTCGTTAATGGCAATGCGCAATGAAATGAGCTATTTTTAAATGTTAAAAAACATCCTGAATATCCGTAAAAACCTAGTGATAATTGTTTATTCTGCCAGAAAATACCTACCAGGGGGGTTGGGGTCCTTAAACGTGCATTTATGTCTTTTCTCAGATTGCTGTATTTTTTTTCCCTTTAAGGGCAGTTAGGGGACATCGACCCAGAATGGCTCCCAGATGCCTAATATTGATTTCTTGGGTATTGAAATGCCCTGGACATCCATAAAAACACAGTGATAATTACTTGAAATTATTGCCTACCAGGGGGTTGCGGTCCTTAAAACGTTTGTTTTTGTCTTTCTCCCATCGCAATGTATTTTTCCTTTTCCCACAAAATGGATTCCAGCCACAAGATGGATGCAAGCCATGTGATGGGATCATGTAAATTCTTGGACAGTTTCAACCAATAGCATGCCCAGGTTGCAGACTGGGTAGGTGTGGCAGCCACAGAGGACATAAAAAGCTCTGGCAGCCCCCGTCATCCTTGCAGTCTGCGGTGGGAGTTAGGGTGGGATTGCTGTCTCTGCGACTCGTTACTTTAGGCCAGGCAGGCAGGTGTGTGTCTCTGTGTTCCTGCTGGCTGCAGCCTGGCTCTTAGGGGGGGAGAAAGAAGAGATTTCTCTTGCAGCCTCCCTGTGTTTGTGTGTACCTCTTGGTACCCGCAAAAAAGCGGGTAAAAATGAAAAACGAAAAAAAAAATATGAATTTTTTTCAAAAAAATCACAAAAAATGAAAATGGAAAACCAAAATGTCATTTTTTTGATTCATGCCCATCTCTATCCAGGAAGCTTAGCACTGTGTCTGGCTCCCTCTAATGGCTAATCTGGTAATTCATGTGAAAATAGGTTTTTTTTCTGGATTCTTTTTTGTTAGCATTTTAAATATATCAGGCCATGGATGAGTTCATCAGTGGATAATGATCACATAGATAAGGGGCTCCTTCTATATATACTAGTCCAATCTTCTGGGCTGTGGTCACCTAGTCAAACCCTAATCATTAGCATTGTGATAGAATTTATCACCACCAATTGCTTGTTGAAGATTATCTTTACTGAGGGCCAACACAGTGTTTTGATGTCCTCCCTGACGCATCCTCTTTGCTAACAATTTTAAATCCACCCCCACCCAAGAGAAGAGTCACTCCATTCATCTGAGGAAGTGTGCTTGGACGCACAAAAGCATGTAAAAAGTAAAAAGTAGTTAGTCCTAAAAGTGCTGTTACAAGACCTTTGGTTTCTCCATCCCAGAAAAGGTCTAGGCATCTTTGCCTAGATAAAAGGTTCTGTTCCAAAGGCAAAAAGAAAAAGGAAAAAAAAGGAAAAAAACTGTGTTTGGTTTGGTGATTGTGCTGTCTTTGGCCAGATTGAGCCTTCACAAAGGCAGTTCAAACACAGTATCCTTTGATTTGAACAAGGGGTTGGACTCTGTAACCTTACAGGCCTCTTCCGATTCCATGATTCTGTCATTCTATGACTCCTTTCAAAGAAAGACCCGATAATTGGAGATTCTCCCCCACCCCCATTCTGTTTACCTTATTGTGCTGGAGAGCCTGTTGGATATCTCTTGAATGTTTTTTGTTGTTTTTTGCTCAATTGCTGCTGCTTTCTGTCTCTATACCTACATCACCTGCATATAAGCAGGAGATGTAAAATGTAAATCTCAGCAAACACATTCCATGTCATAGGAATGCAAGGAGTGTTCTTAAACTGCTTCAGATCTTTGGTCCATTTAACCCACTGTTGTCCAAAGAATTCTAGGATTTTTGGCTAGATTCTTTCACACACTCCTGCCTCAAGTTGGGGAGCCATCTCCAATTAAAATACTAGCTAGGCCCGACTCTGGGCTTGTTTACATAAAAGAAATACTTTGGAATAGGTGTCAATATAAATGAAAGCAAGTTAAATTAACTTCAGATCATGTGGTATATATGAGGTATTTGAATTACAGTTTGCAAACAGAGGCTATGTCAGCTGTTGTGAGTTTTTCGGGCTGTTTGGCCATGTTCTGGAAGTTTTTCTTCCTGATGTTTCGCCAGACTCTGTGGCTGGCATCTTCAGAGGGCAAGGAGCTCAGAGAACTAGGAAATGCTATGATGTTTTTGAAGGGACACCCTTTCCAGATGTGTGTGCTGTCTCTCTCTTTTTCTCATTCTCTCACTCTCTCCAACTCAAGGCTGGAATTCATAGAGGCAGGCGGGTGGGGTGTGTATATGTATATATCCTGGGTGTGTTTGCCTGCAGGAGAGAAGTGTAGTAGGAAACAGCTGAGCAAGCCAGTGCGAGAAAAGCCTTTATGTGTATAGTGGCCCTCGGGGAGTGTTGGACTAGAGATGGGCACGAAACAGAAAACAGGGGTTTCATTTTGTTTCATTCCGTTACTCATTGTGTTTGTTTTTGTTTCATTACTTTTTAATAGTTTTTAATCATTTTTAATAGACCTTTTTAATAGAAGTTTCATAACGATTAAACGAGTAATGAAATGATTCAGAAGCTGCCACCACTCATTCTACCTTGCAACCCCCACCTCCTAGGTGGTTTTTTTCAAAGGTCGGGAGGAGGAGCAACATGGCAGAAGGGAGCAGGCAGCAGTAAAAAAAAAAAAAAACCTCCTCCCTTCTGCCATGTTGCCCCTCCCCCCAAACCCCAACCTGTTTAAAAAACACACAAAAAACCCACGGTGATCTGAGAAGGTGAGTGCTGACATCAGTGCTCGCCTTCTCAGACTCTTTCTGTGTGGGAAGGCCCAGGGAATCCCCTGAGCTTCCAAGAAAGCAGGAGCTGGGCTTCTGACACTGATATCAGCACTCGCCCTCTCAGATCTGCTGTGAATCAGAGAGCAGAGTAGGGAGGTTATTGAGGTGGGAAATTCAAAGGCCTCCCTCCTCCGCTCTTTGGTTCTCCCCACCACTACCCAGCTGGTTTTGGGTTTAGTCCAGGATCTAATTAAATTTAGGAAGGTGTGATCCACTCAAACAGCACCCTTCCCAAAGCAACGGTCTGGCCGGCCCTCTTTTAATCTCTAAGGGCCAATTTAATATTCTAACTAAAATTGTAAATACTAAAGTTAATATAGACGGCTGCTGGGTAACTAGTAACTTTCAACTTTCTAGTACTGCCTAACTTGATCTGTCACTTGCATTAACCGCCAGTTGTGACTGAATAGGTTGAAAACTGCTCCTGAAACAAGGAGAATGGGATGAGTGAAAACTCACTGCCACTCCTGGACAATCTCAGTAGCAGTCAAAAATTCCCATCCGGCCCTTATGTGACCAGCTCATCTCCTTCTCTGGATAGGGTGGGTGGGAGGGAGGAATGCCACGAGGCAAGTGAGCAGGAAGTGGGTGTGCAAGAGCCATATATCAGCTCTGGTCCAATGGACCACGTGATCCACAATTTTGAATTTGGTTGGGTGTGGGGTAGCAAAGTAACCCCTTCCAGCATATATCGGCTGGATGGAGCAGCCATTCTATCCACTGGTACCTTTCAGAGGGTTAGGATGCTTTTCCTATTGTAGGCTTACTTGACTGGCAGCAAAACTTTCAGATCATCTACTTACGTTTTCCCCTCTGGAAAATTTACATGTTGAAGCTGGTATCTTTTAGAAGCAAAATAATTCAAGTTAAGCTGTTTCTTTTATTGTATGTTTACACTGTACCATTTCTCCTTTTCACTCTCTGTTAAGAGTCATCCATTATTTTTTATAGCACATACTTGAAAATTAACATTTTTTCATACTGGAGGGCTGCTGTTAGTACCTCACGCTTATTGGAAATCTTGATTTAGCACATAGCCTGCTTGACATTTTGTACTTCAAAACCCATCAGGCCAATGTGTTATGGCATAGTATAGCCGGAGTTGCACTTCATGGCCTTCAATTTCATGTTATTTAAACATTACATGACACAAATGTTAATTTTTCACAGTGATCATCTCTGAGTAATGGCATATAATTGAGATTCAGGTTTCGCATGACATCTTAATACTTAATTTATTAATAGAAATCACATCAGGAATTGGAAACAGGTCCTGGTTTTGACAGGTCAGCATAGATCGAGAATGATTCAAAGGCCTGAAATTTCATCTTTTATAAGGAACCTAATAATGATTACTAACAATTTTGAAACAATGCAGGGAGTATCAACTCACATATGTTTTTGTCTGTAAGAGAAATAGCACAGAGACAGTCAGAGAACTCACAGCTGTACAGAAATCCCCACAGCACATGGCCCATCACACAACAGTGGTGGCAGCAACTAGCTATGCTCTCATCTTTTAAAGATATCTAGTGCAGGTAAAGAAAAATTATATAAGGAAGCCATTAACGGACATGTTTGTGTACGTGTTTTAAAAATTTTTAATCTAGCTTTCACGTTTTGAAAATATTGAGTATGTTTTGCTATGTTGCTATGTGATTTCAAGTCAGAACAAATTTAGCTTGGTTTTGAGGTACACAATATATCAAAAGAGTGGTTTTACCTATTACATTCCCCTAGTGAGTTTCCACAGCTGAGTGGGATTTTGAGTTCTTGCCCATTACACTATCCACTGTACAACACTAAGTATCCCAGCATGATTTCCAAAAAGGTTAATTTAAAAAATATTTATTTATTTACATCATACTGTCCAGCATTCTGTTGCATGGTTCCAATTGTATGGTGCGAGTGATGATAGCAAATTGCTGCTAGTTAAAGATTTCCTTTTTTATTTCAGCGTGTATACCCCTTACATGCAATGATACACAGTCCCATGTACCCAAATTAAGAAGAAGAAGAAGAAGAAGAAGAAGAAGAAGAAGAAGAAGAAGAAGAAGAAGAAGAAGAAGAAGAAGAAGAAGAAGAAGAAAATGTTTCATTAGTGGCAATTAGAGATGGGCACAAAACGGAAATATAGTGTTTCATTTTGTTTCATTTCAGTCTTCATTTTGTTTCGTTTCAATAATAATGGATTTTTAAAATAATGTTTGTCATGAAACAAAACGCTTTATAAAGCTATGAATAATGGAGAGCTTTTCTTTTTTAAAATTTAATAGGGAGCCCACTGCCCTAAATCAAAGACCCTCAAACCTTCCAATTAATTTGCTTTCAAGCAAAGAAGCCTCTGTAAACAAGCTGGAAAACTAATAGCTAGCTGCTACAGGGAGAGATTAGGGAGATAAACTGAACACCAGATCTGCACATTAAGGGAAGGGAAGAAAATATTTTTTTTAAAATAAACTTCACTGTCCTACCTAAAAAGGAAAGGAAAGTAATCAGTTTAAATCAACTTGCAGACACAGCCAGCGAAGAGAACACCTCAGCTCCTGGACTGGCTAGCTTCAGGCAGATCAAGATCAGAGATAAGCTGTATCAACAGCTGAGGCACGGGAAGAAAGGAAAACAAAATTAGTTTTAAAAATTAAACCTCCTGTGTTCAAGACAGCTGGATCAAGAGGCTAGGATGAATTGTTTCATTTCTGAAACAAAAATAGTGTTTTGTTTCATTTCTTGACAACACACTGTTTGCTGTTTCATTTTGTAAGGTTTTTTAAGCTTACAAAACAAGGAAACAGTGTGTTGTTTTACGTAAGGTGCCCAAACCTAGTGGCAATCTGTCACTGCAATTGTCACTAACATTGATCGGGTAGAGCTGTGAAACAGGATACAGGTAAACATATTCAGTCCCGTACATAATGGCCCTTGATGGGTTCCGTTTTTTCCTTTCTTGTCTCCTGTGCGAAACTCTATAGAAGATGCATTACTATGTAGCTAACAAGTCATTGAAAAAATGGATGATTAGTGCATAGCTTTCTGAGTCTATGCTGGTGTTTTCACAAATACAACAACATATATGATTCTTATATGGGATATTACATCTGTAAACTATTGCATGTGATTGACCATTGTTATGTTTAGGGGAAATATAATGTGAATAATTTTCCTTTGTTATTTGCCAAGTTATGATTTGATTATCTCACTACATTTCAGGAGCTGTGCTTGAAGCTGCATATATCAGCTGACCTGGGCCATTGATGTCACTGGGTCACATTATTCACTCTTTCTATGTTGCTTCTTTTCTGCTTAGTCTGTGGGGACAAAACAATCACATTCTACATGCATTATTAGAGGTATTAGGTTCTTCTTAAATCATTAATTTGAATATCCAATATGCAGTATACCTTGAAGTTCTGATTGGTTCCCCGCCATTTGTTTATTTTCCTCCATGAAGGGATGGGAGGAAAGAGGTTATTTCACTGGGGGGGGGGGTGTCCATAAATATTTGAACTGCACAACAGCTTACACCTACAAGTCATGTGATAATTTGTGTCTTTGGAACAGCTTTGAGGACATTCTTGGAAGTATAATAATTGAGAATTTCATGAGTATTATTTTCCTTCAGAATTGTCTCTTACTGCTTCTAATGCTTAACAACAATGTAAAATATTAGTCCAGATAAACTGTAAGAAACCAAAGGTACAATATAAGAATTAAAATGAAAAGTTCAATGTCAAAAATTAAGGAAACAATTAAAAGATATTTTCATACACTTCTATATGTAAGTACAGCTGATTTTCTATTTTCTCTTATCTATAGTGCTGAGGAACCTCTGTTCCTAATAGAGATGGGCACGAAACGAGCAATTTTTCGTTTTCGTTTTCATTTTTTCATTTTGTTACGTAACGAAATGAAAAACGACTTTTGTCTCCAAAATGAAACGAAACGAACCGAAACACCAAAAATTTTGTCGTGTGTTTCGTTTTTGTTGTGGCGAATACATTGAACTGTAATGAATGCTAACGAAACAGCATTTTTGTTTTCGTTTTCATTTTTTCATTTCGTTACATAATGAAACGAAAATGATTTTTTGCAAAAATTCACGAAAAACAAAAACGAACCGAAACGGACCCCCTAAACGACAAACGAAACACCATTTTTTTGAGTCGTGCCCATCTCTAGTTCCTAATGTTGCATCAAATCATATTTGGGACTTTGAATCTGATAGTGGTCTCCATGTTTCCTTTCCCATGATGCCACTAAGGAGATTTTGATGTAGTTCCATATTAAATATTTAATTATATATAAATCAAATAAATAAATAGATAAATAAATTTGATCATAAATGGTGGGTTGGGGTCTCTCTTTCTCTCTCTCTCACTCACACACACACAGAGAGAGAGAGAGAGAGAGAGACCTATGGGTTCTTTTTACATAGGATAGTCTGCTTTTTGAAGGTATACATCCAAAGGGCTTTCCAGTGTGGTTCTAGAATGTGAAATATTAGGGATCTTGATGTGGCCTTTTACATTTAGCAGCTGGACAGCTATCTAGCAGCTCCATAGTCACATGATCACAGCCGTGCCAACCTGAACGAAGTACGCTGCAATTCTGTGATCCCTGCTGAGGGCCTTTCTCTCTTCTCTGGTGCCCCTCTGACTGGATCAAGGAGGTGTACTGTCTCAACATCTTTCACTTTTAACAAGGATAATGGTTTAACCTCATAAGAGGATGATCCTTCTTCCTTCAGAAATCTTTCTTCTATAACATCCACAGCCAGCAACATTTCAACCCTGGTCACTACAGGTTGAAGTAATATAAACCCATCTCCCAGACAACTCCTAAACTTTACGTCTCAGTGCCTGGCACAGCTTGGGTTGGACCCAGGCTTGTCCCACAAGACATCCAGGGCATGTAAGATGTTGTTGGCACCTGCTGTTATGCAACTCTCTTGCCCCTCTTACCCCTTTCCTCTTTCAGTGGCCTCCTCCCAATAGGGTGGCTTGCATGGTGTCCTGGTGCTGCCACTCTTGCTCAGCTTCCTCTTTGGGGACAAGAAATTGTATCCACTTGCCTGTCCAAGGTCCGCTTTTACAATATGAGTCCAGGCCTCAGGTGGTTTAGCATCCTTCTCCTCTCCCTCAATTCCCCAGAGCTCTGTAAAGGAAAGCCAAAAAGTGTGCTGCTTATATACCACCCCTTGGTGCTTAAAGCACCTGTAGCGTAGTCTTTCTTCTTGTGTTTCTGTGTACGTCATTTGTCTAGCTGCCTCCTTTCCAGCTTCTACTACACAGTCTAATGTTGTTCTTTTCCCTGACTTCTTTCCCTCTTGTCTCGGGAATGCAATTTTTTCCTTTTTTTTCTTTCAGTGGGGGTTCAGTTTGGGTTATTTATTCATCTTATGGATGAAGAGGAGAGCACACTGCCAATGAGGGATGTCACTTTGTCTCCCATCTCACAAATTCTCTTTAAATCATGAAAGTCAGTACTCATTTTATTCCTGTAGATAGCATATGCAGTTATATGCAAGTCATCATCTTCCTTTGCCTTCTTCTTGGTAATACGTATTTTCTTCTCAGCTGATATTGGAATGACATGTTAATACACTTTTTCCTGCCTCCCTGCCTTTCCTCTCAGATGTATAGGTCTAAATCCAATTGTAACACAGTATTACTTTTTTGGATTTTCAATCTCCATCCAGTCACAACTTCCTATCAAGGTACTGGCATTTGAGGTGTGCACTCCAAGCAGCTTAAGTTGCCACAGTGTTTTTGTCTTCTTTATTTTTTCTTTTTATTTTCTTTTCCCCTGATATGTAAGTATAGACTTACATGGCTATTTCTGCTAACACTTCAAGTACTCTAAGTGTATATCACATCTGAAGTGTTAAACATAGAAGGTTGAGAAGTGGTGAATACTCACAAAAGGTCTTGTTCTTTGTAGTTTTCCAATAACTGTAACTAATAATTATGCTTGTGGTGCAGTGGTTAAACTGCTGTACTGCACTGGGCTCACAATCCAGGGTTCAATCCCAGGTAGCCCACTCAAGGTTCACTCAGCATTCTAGCCTTCTGAGGCTGGTAAAATGAGTACCCAGTTCATGGGGGGGGGATGTGTAGCCTGCATAATTAAATTGCAAATTACCCAGAGAGTGCTTTTTTGCTTTGCTTTTTAAATTTTAAATTTGTGCTTATTTGTGGGAATCAGTTCAGTGTACCTATCTGAACAGCTATCTGTTTATTGACTAAATATTTCATTTTAAGGCTGAGTACTGAAAGCACTAGGTTTTTAACTGCAGTCATAACATTGGTTCAGATTGTTTGCATTGCAGTAGATGCCAATTAAATTACTGATTTCATAATTATAATTCAGCACATTAGAGTTGATAATGAGTGTTGTCACACTCAAACTGAATCATTACTGTATATGAGTTCAGGTCTTGCTTGTGTTGATATGCTAATCATGAAGTTTGCAAACAATACATTTGTTCAGTTTTTTAAAACAAACCTTGGATTTGAGTAGTTTATTCTGATGTGCTCTCAGATGGGTAAATAAGGTAACTGTGTTCTAGAATATCTCAGTGTTCTGAGAGGACAATAAATTAACTCAAGCATAACTAGGGATTATGTATATATTTGTTGTTTTTAGAATATTCTACGGATCAAATGAAGTACTTGCATTAATTAGTGTATAATGAGTTTTTTTTTCTTCTGCAATAAAGGAAGGGCCACATTCTGTTGCATTACATTTTACCAACACAGAGATTTAAGTTTATTGAAGACAAATGGCAAATCTATAAACGAAAATTGATCTTTGGGGGTTACATTTGGTAGATTGACAGCTTACTATATAGTTGTCTTCAAAATTTTACTTATCAAAATGATAGTGGTCAACTCTTCTTAATAAAAAGTTTCAAATGTTTTGATTTCTCTTCAGCAGCCCACTGAAAATCAGTTGCAGGTGGCCTTGAAATTCTTTAGGACAGGCATGTCCAAACTTAGGCCCTCCAGATGTTTTGGACCACAACTCCCACAGTCCTTCCATTGGAAATACAGGCATGGAATTCTGGGAGCTGTGGTGTAAAACATCAGGAGGGCTGAAGTTTGGACATGCCTCCTCTAGGACAAGGCTGTCCAACTTTGAACAGCCTTTGGGCTCCTTTTGCCTGCTGGACGTCTTGGCGGGCTCCTATGTAAAGTGTGCACACACACACACTCCTCACTGTGGCTCCACCCCCAGGTCCTTGGCACTCCGCAGCGCTCCGCCAGAGGTCTAAAGAGCACACACATGCATCTGCCCATGTACTCACATGTCCACGTACACACAAATGCCTGCCCCCACACATGCATGCCAACACACACATGCATGTTAATACCCACCCCCATGCACACCCACAGAGGAGGAGGAATGGCAGCAGCAGCGGCCATGAGGAGGCTAGCAGGACCAAGACACAGCCCAGTGCTCTCTGCCTGCCAGCTCTTAGCTGCCTCCACCTGGCCCTGCTGCTCTGGCCATGTTGGTGGTGATGCTGGCAGCTGGGGGTGTTTGGCCATAGGATCTTGCCCATGCATTCCCATGGCGCTCACTTCACCATTGTGTGCTGGGTTGGAGGAAGCAGGGCGTTGGGGGATGCCCCCGCACAGAAATGCTTTAAAAATCGTGCAAAAAGCGGGTAGAAACAAAAAACCAAAAAACGAAAAACAAAAACGAAATTTTTCCAAAAATTCACAAAAAACAGAACCGAAATGAAATGGACCTCTCAGTGACAAACGAAAAACCGAAATGCCATTTTTTTTATTTGTGCCCATCTCTAGTTCTAATGTTACCTTTTAATGTTTTAAGGTGCTTATTCAAATTCCATGTTCTTAACTTGAATATGTCTTAAATATTCTGGGCTGTATATTGTCCCACATTATTGTAAACTACCTTGGGTCGTTTTCCAAGGAGAAAGGTGGGGTAAAAATATCCAAAATAAATAAATAAAATAAGTACTTTTATGCACATGGCAGGCTGGTTCAGAATCTAAAGGCATCTTTAACCCTTGCCTACTGGGATTTTTAAAAACCACAACTCTTTTGCATTTTCTGATCCAATGAGAGAATATTGATGTGTTAGACTCACTGGTGGGATTAGCGTTAGGATCTCATGTTCATATCTTTGTTTTCCTTAACCTACTGATAATGCTAGTGACTCTCCCTTCAATCAGAACAAGTTTTTTGTTTTTGTTTTTTTGGGAGATCACAGGCCAGAATCCTATTGGTTAATTACACCAGCTCATGCAGTGATTTCCCACTTGTTCCCCATATTCCACTACTCACACAACTGGCATATGAAAAGTGTTACAAGTGGCAACTTGCTATTGAGTGGCAATTCACTATAGTTCTAAGTCATTGCACTAATGATTGCACTACTAACCAATAGGATTGTGGCCATAAATTGTTAAAACATGGCATGAAATATATTTTGTGGGGGGTGGGCGGGAGATGTACATGGCCACCGGCTAAACTCGGTGTCATTGTTTGAAACTTTTTGCATTACAGCTTTGTAAAGTGCCTATGTCTGTAACAGTTTGGATAACAAAAAGTATCTCTGAAGAATTAAAATATTGTAGGATCCCTCTATTCACGGGAGACTAGTTCCAGGGGTGGTGGTATGGATACTGAAATCTGCAGATACTAGCGAAGTCTCAATTTATAGAATAGTAAAAGGGGCGAGGACATTTTTCCATGCATTACTAGAATAGGCCACTACAGACTGTGTAATAATTTTGGACTGTGGATAAGTGAAAGTACCATCTGGAAATATAATATACATAATATTACACAGCAGGATCTGGGGGTCCTACTGCATTCTATTGTAGTGCACCGTTTTTAGCTGCCTTTAGCTTTAAATCCTTGGAAAAGTCCTTTGAATCTAAAATTGCTGAACATTTTCTTTGCTAAAAGATGCTAAAAGTTTCTCTACATAAAGCATAATCTTACTTTTCCACATGTTGTAAAAGAATTATATCTTATTACCCTGTGACAATTAAATATTCTTTATTATTTTGAGAAGGTGTTCTACTTGCTAATTTATATCTTCAGTTTTGTCTCATTGTCAGTTTCCTCTCTATAAATATTCATTGTTTACCTAGAACTAATCAGTACTATGTTATATTGTTATCAGATTAGCTGGGATATTTACCTTGGTGTACAACCAATTAACAGGAATTCAGGAATGTCATCAGCTGGCAGCTCTAAGGAGATATCTAACTCAGCGGCATAAAGCCTCCAATGTAACAGAGGCTTAATGCTACCTGTTAGGATTTTTGTCTGTAATCTGGCTGCTTGTTTAATTAATAACTGCTATCAATGGATTTTTCCACAGAATTTTGTTCTTAATACAGGAGATAAAGACAAAAATGAAACTCTGTGTTTAATCCAGATATATTCAGATTGGTGAACAGGTAGTGGCTTCAGAATACAGATGTCTCATGTAGTTATTTTAGAAAAGGGGCTTAAAAAAACTCCAAAAAATGTAACTTTTGCAGGTTATATAGCAGTATTGGCGAACCTATGGCATGGGTGCCAAAGGTTGCACTTGGAGACCTTTCTGTGCACACCTGACATCGCCCCTTCACAGCCACCTGTATTCAGGTTAAATGGCTGTATTGGCACTCTGCAAAAAATTAGTAGTTTTTGAATTGCAGTTTGGGCACTCAGTCTCTAAAAGGTTCGCCATCGCTGTTCTATAGGAAGAACTTGTCTGGCCAGATTGTTAGAAACGTTCAGGTCTACGGATGGGCATTAAAGAAAAAAATTGTGTTTCATTTCATTTCATTTTGTTTCCCCGTGATTCGTTTCATTTCATCAGAAACATTTTTTTTAAAAAAAATCAAACAGTAATGAACCAATTTGTTACTCTATAAAACAGGTCCCCTGTGTTCTGGGCTGTATAATGTCCCTCATTATTGTAAGCCATCTTGGGTCTTTTTCCAGGGAGAAAGGTGGGGTAAAATATTCAGATAGATAGATAGATAGATAGATAGATAGATAGATAGATAGATAGA